>ML976657.1:1295812-1432866 GCA_010015655.1 Bimuria novae-zelandiae CBS 107.79
CCTTGAGCACCTTGAGCACCTTGAGCACCTTGAGCACCTTGAGCACCTTGAGCACCTTGAGCACCTTGAGCACCTTGAGCACCTTGAGCACCTTGGCCTTTACCTTGAGCACCTTGACCCTGCTGAGCGTTCTGGCCGTTGTTGCCGCCATTGTTGCCACCGCCATTCGCAGAGACAGTGAATCGGACACAGTCGTCCTGGGGACCACGCTGGGCAACCGGCATCAATACCGGCTGATGGTTGGCAGCCGAAGTGATGGAGCATACGCGGTAGACACCCTCGGGAAGACCGGCAGCAAGCGGCGCTGAAAGTGTGCCTTGACCATCGCCCGCGTTGTTGATGCCCTTGAAGAATGCGAACGTTTGCGCGTCCGGGGGCTGTTCAGTCTTGGCGTCGCCGATTTCCTGGACGCTGATATGCGTGTGTCCGACAACTTTGCCACCCTGAAGGTCCTGAGGAGCGACGTAGTAGGTCACGTCAGGGTTCGTGAATGTACTGTGACATATTGTAAGCGAAGGCCCAAGAGCAAAAGCAGCTTCAGGTTACTCACCCAGCAACCAAATTGTTAATCTTGACGCTGAAATTAATTGCCGTGTTAGGCGCAACAACGTCACCGTCCTTCGGGTTGACCATGACGGCGGAGATCATGTTGTTGGTGCTAGGGATGTTGCCCATCGCTAGTCACGTTAGAATACGAGAACATGTCACCGAATCTTGACAAACTTACGGATGGGGTTGCAAGATCCGCCTTTGACCTGGAGGCCGTTGGTGATCTCCTTGCCCTTGCAGAAGTTGATGAAGTTGTTGGCATCCTTGGCAGATGCAGCTTGACCCGCCTCAGCGTCCGCCAGACCGTCGTTGTTGGAGTTGGTTGAGATAACAGAGGGATCGAGACAGTTAGCGCCGTTGTTACCGGCATTGTTCTGACCGTTGTTGACACCATTGTTCTGCCCATTCTGCGCGTTCTGACCGTTGTTCTGACCACCAAAACCGCCACCATTTCCTTTTCCTTTTCCTTTTCCGAACTGGGCGTTGGCGAGACCTGCTGCAAGCAGCAATGGCATGATGGTGGAGAAACGCATTGTGACTAGGTGGTATAGGGTATTCAAAAAGAATGAATGCCGACTCGCGGTAGATTAGAAGAAATACAAACACACGTTCAACGTGATCTGAAGAAGAAGAATAAAGCGGAGAAAGGAACGTAACCCTCAACGAGGCACCCTGAGCGGTAGTATAGAACTGAGGATGGAGGGAATGAACGACTTAGAGCGGCCATGTAGTAGTCTTTAAGACCTTGGCGAGTTCGCGGCCATGCGTAGAAACCTTGTAAGGCGGCTGAGGATAGCCTCGGGCATGAAACTTGCGATGAAGGCGGGCGTGTCTCACGAACCATCCCGCATGTCTACCTGTGATGTGCGCACAGACACAGGTGTCCAGAAGCGCCTTCTCACCTCAGGTTTGGAGCGCAGGTTTCTCGGATCGTAAGTGCCCAAGGCATTGAGGACACCGCTGGAAACAGGCAGCGTCTGAGGTTTTTGGGAGGTGGAGGTGAGGTCTGCGGCTCGGAACGTTTGAGACGAGAAGGGGCCAGGCCCACTTCGGCTTAGCGTGCTCGAAAACGGCTTCGCTAGTGGATAGCTTAATTCTCATCAAGTCTCAAGGATTGCAGCCTCAAACTGCTATGATGCCTTTCGTATGCGGCAAACAACAACCGAAAACAAGGCCACACTGACGAAAAGATGCTAATCGCCAGCATGCTTGTTGCTATTGCAAGGGTGCCTTAAGCTTCGCCTCCACTCAAGCATCCACCATACCCACGCCCCTCATGTTCACCATCTCTCATTGGCTTCAGGATTGCCTGTTCTGGGATAGTTCATCTGTCATCCATCGTGTTGCGACAGGGGACGGACACGATGGATTTGACACAAGACACATGTGCCAACACGTACTTCCCCTCACTAATTTCGCACCGAACAGCAGGATGAGGGCACGGTTCCCGGCACCAACAGCTTTGTAAATGTCCTTCGCTTGTATCTTTGATGGAATATGTCGCATGTGAAGGAATGCTACACCCCAATAGTACATTGCTACTACATGCACACTTCATCACTTGTCGCAGGACGACGTTAATCTTTCATTGAGTGTCCGGGTTGGAGTGTTTCCGTGAGGATCTTCCATCTGAGCTTTGGCGAAGCTCGGGAGTTCGGTAACACAACACATGTGTCCTGAGGACTTTATGCGGAGGTTCACCATTCGAAGTCTCTTATTCGCCTTCTAGATCGAAACGAGCCAAAGGAGATCTTCAAACCCCACTATCAACAGCCTTCCTGGCAGATTGGCAGTCCAAGACGTCTTGACCAACATAAGCCCACATCCGATACATCCCTCAGGCACCTGGGCGCTGCGACGTTGACGACAAACGGTGTGTGATAAATTCCCGGTTGAGACCCACTTTTACGTGGGGACTTTCACCGATAGGCGTCCGGTATGTTCCCAGACACATCACTCCTACGTCCTTGTGTGCGACCACGGAGAAACGACGCGTAACACTCTGTACCACCGTCTATGCCCTTTGACCATGAGCAGGGCTAGATTTCCTGCTTACGGCGCGATACCAGTGATGCTACATCTTGGCTCTTTTCCAGAAACCGACTCTACAGGCAATGAAAAGACTTACCCATGAGGTTCACGATCCCTAACTTCCCAATAATCGTTGATTGGAAAATTCCTTAAACGCAAGATTAAATATTCCTTACGTTGGAGTAACCTGGGCTCACTACTGTAGATGAGCAACACGGTGCTGTCCAAAGATGGCGCCGTTCTCGAGTCCCTTTCATGTTCGAGCTCACTCAACGGTCTCCCGATAACACTCGCCTTCCCACCGAGCTTCGCAAGCGCGTCTTTCATACGACAGAGCGTCCCGAAGTATCCCTTCGGTGATCCAGGCAACTGCATACCTGCGCCTCTCCCGCCTCGCAAGGCTATCTTCCTTAGTCGATCCCATCCATTCAACGCGATTTATCCCCGCACCATTAACATAACAATATCTCGTGGACAACCTTTCGAAGTCCTCAATACATGGCGGGCATGAATCGCTTCAAGGCAGCCTCGGAGGCTCTACTCTGGACAAGAACGCATGGAATATCACGACAACCATGCCTTGTATGGGGTTGGCACTATCCGCAGTACTGCACATCGAGCGGTACTGCTGAAGCGGCGGCTGGATTCAACTAGAGCTTGGGCAGAACATAAATGAATATTCGCCACGTTGCCCAGCGCTCATCTTGGTTTTCACAGTGGATGTTGTACCCACGTTGCGCGACCCAGTGTACCTTCCCCGACTCAACACTCTCTGGCACTATGAAAAAGAGCTTGCAGCGCTTCAAATAGCAGTAAGAACTACTGCTGATCTGTTGATGACAATCGAGGCAGTCCTGGTCGATCGTGCCCGGTCGTAATCGTTTGAGACGGTGCTCTGTTTGCGCCCTGTGTCAGCGCACTGAAGCGCTTATGCATAATCGACATAGATACTCGACTCTTCCTTATCGTCGACGACATTACCAAGCCTACATATCCAACCAATGATTCTAGTTTCCGGATCATTCAGCCCGTAGATGGCTGTGCCATACTTTTGTGTTTGGTAGGGTCTAGTTGGGACCGCAGCTTAAAGGTCTCCCAGGCTTTGTCCGAGCGATGATCGGCTTCAGAGGACACCATCTCCATGGTGGTGGGGTTTGCACAACTTTTATTTTTCCCACTCGTGCATGCTCCGCAGCTCTTCGAAATAGACTCAAGACCCATCATCGCCTTTGCCGGCGCTGCCTTACAATAGACGAGAGTCTTATGCATAATTCTTGCGTTTTTGCTTCTTTACGTAGAGCAAAGGGTCAGAGAAAGCCCTCATTCAAGCCTTTCAACCTTTTTTGTATCCTGCCTTACTACATGAACGTTTACCTAGGTCGACTGTATTCACCTTGCTCGCCTGATCACCCACAGATCATGGAGTTTCTAGTTACTTCTCACTTATGGAACCGTGTAAGTCGTACACCATGCATGTCGTTGACAGTATATTAATTTGTAACCAGACAGATAGTTAAGCTTTTCCGCGTGGCTGTCTTCGCTGAGGCGCCAGGCGCAACCCAACCTTACCTCCGCATTCTCAACGACACGCCATACCACAACGAGAAGTCTAGCGTAAATAACCTCCCGTTCCAACGTTACGCGAAGTTCCATTTTACGGGATCGTCAGCTATCTTGCGGGGAGGCAACATGCGTCTTTGTGGAGATGTCCGGGTGTTGCTTCCAAGCCCACGGATGAAGGAGCGGAACATACATAATGGTCCCTTGGAACCACAGATAGTTGCAGATGTGTCGTTCTGTTCAGGCGACTTTCCTTGCTGAGTCATACCTTCCAACATGGACCACAACAAGAGCGGAGCGGAGCATATTGATGCTATGAAGTCGGCGACAAGCTCCGACCAGAACATTTTGCTGAAGCACGCCAACAATGCGAATGAAGAGATCGTCCAGCATCTCCAGACGACTAGAGAGGAGGTTGGGTTCACGTGAAGGACGTTCATGGCCGCAGCAGTAGGTTTCTCGGAACTATGTCTGGGGTGCAATAACTGATCATCAGAAAGTCAATAGTCATGTGCCACAACACTTATCTCTTCACACTTTTGATGCCCCCGGCGATTCTTACCTTCATCAACGCTGACCTCGGTCCGGACCCACGGTATACAAGGATAACTATCTCCTGGAATCTAGGTGGAGCGATGTTTGTAACCATCGGAGGGAGACTGTCCGATATCTTCGGTCGACGGTACTTCTTTATCGCCGGTGCTTGCCTTTTGATTGTTGGTAGCATCGTATCCGCGACAGGACAGAGTATCAACCGGATGATAGCGGGCGGAGCAATTTTCGGAGCAGGCTCAGGTTTCCTCGAGATGAGTTTCGGTGCCGTGCAGGTAAGACGCTCCACCTGCGGCCAAACATCGCGACTGACATAAACAGGAAATCGTTCCCAGCAAATACAGCCACGTTACCATCGACCTTTTTGATGCCTCTTCCATTATCGCACAGGTCATGCCGCTGATCAGCTGGGTCATCATAAAAAAAACCCCCGGAATTAGCGGATCTGCTACTACGTGATGATTGCCTTCCAGCCCCTCAACCTGGTCATGCTCTGTTTCTTCTACCACCCGCCGGCGTTCAAAGTCAAGCAAGCTACACATTGAAAGACGAAACGCCAACTGCTTCGAGAATTTGACTGGATCGGTCTATTCCTCTTCCTCGCAGGCTGCACACTCTTCATCGTCGGCGTCAGCTGGGGGGATCACTGTACCCATGGGTATCTGCAACAACGCTGGCACCTCTCATCATCGGCCTTCTGACTCTAGCTGGCATAGTCGTCTACGAGAACTACACAACACTGCAGGAATCACTATACCCTCCGCGTCTATTCAGGGCAAAACGACACTTCACCACCCCAATGGTCGTCATGGCTATCGGCGGCATGCAATACTACAGCAACACCACCCTCTGGCAGCGCCTCTCACGGCTCCTCTATGCCGGCGACGAAGTCTTCAAAGGGCTCTTTGCGTCTGTCTTGCCTCTCGGCACTATCATCGGCGGCATCATCGTCGCCTTCTCAAAGTACATCGGCCACCAGCGCTGGCAAGTCCTGTTCGCCGTCGCGCTGCAAACCGCCTGCGTCGGCACCATGTCCACCGCCACCATCGATAACTCTGCTCAATCCATCGTGCTCACCTGCATCATCAGCGTAACCACGAGCGTGAACCTGCTGAACGGCATGATCCTCGTCGGCTTCGGCATCGTGTATCAAGAAGACATCGGCACCGCTGCCGGCCTCGCGGGTACCTCGCGCCTGCTCGCCGGCGCCGTCGCCACCGCCATCTTCTCCAACGTGACGAATAATAAATACGGCTCCTCTCTCTCCGTAGCCGTCCTGTCCAATGTCAGTCGCTATAATCTTCCGACCGACGCGCTGACGAAGCTCGTCGCGGCCGCGAGGGCCAACACTGCGGCCGCGTACCAGGCTGTGCCAGGCATCACGCCTGCGATCCGCGCGGCGGCTACGCTGGGGAACAAGCAAGCGTACCTGGAGGGCGCGCATCTGTCGTACCAAGTTGCACTCGCGTTTGGGCTGCTGGGTGTGATTTGTGCTTTTTTTTATTCAGAGTGTGGATGAGAGGAAGTATCGAATCGGACGGTTGCGGTGCAGGAGAGGGATAGGAAAAATTGGTTGAGAAGATTGAGGGGGCGGCGTGATGGGGGTGGGTACGGTAGATAAGCTGCTAGAATAGATGTGAATGTGGGCTTTGGAGAAGTGATCTGTCTTCCCGTGTCTTGTGTGTTGAGTCATGATTAATGCGAATGAAGTCCTCAGAGGTGATAGCCTACGATAGAGTGTCTACATTAGCTTATAACTGTACGAAGTAGGACATGAGAGAGAAGAGCTTTGCGAGGCGCAGTGATGAAGTGGTGGGACAAAGAGAGAAAGATAGCATGGCATAAGGCAGTCACATCGTTTACATATTATACAGTTTTTTCGTATTTGCTAAGAACATATGCAGCAAACTCCCTAAAAAATGCCTCATGAATTTCCATGCCCCGCAACGCCATCCCATGCATCGTGTCAATAAAGAATTTGCGGCCAGCGCCTACAACACCTTAACGCCGTTTCTCTGAGGGCAAACCATGAACCCGAAATGAAATCGCCCGTGCCGAAATTCCATGTCAAATCCCAAATATCACAGAGCCCATATATGATACATCTTCCAGAAATCCAGTCGCCAGTGGGCGGGAACCTGGAGGAAGTCAAAAGTAAGGATCAACTAATCTTCTTCAGTCTCATCTTCGTCATCAGTCTCGGCCTTCATCTTGCCTTTCTTCTTCTTTGGCTTGGCGTCCTTTTCGGCCCTCTTCTTCACCTGCTCGCCGATACGCTCGCGCTCACCAGTGCCCTCTTCGAAGAGATCAGCCTCCCACTTCTTGAATTGGTCGCTCTCAATGTCCATGTCGACTAGCTGCTCTAGCATCTTGATCTCGCGTGCCCAGATGGACTTGTCTTCAATCTTTTTGCCATTCTCATCTTTCGTATCAATTGGCGTCTCAAGGACCATGGGTAGGCCGTGGAGACGCTTGTCGTTGACCAAGTTGTGAAAGGCACGAAGCCCGAGATATCCAGTGCCGATGCGAGCATGCAAATCCCTGAACGAGTATAGAGGTGCTTTGCTATCGTTCACGTGTAAAGCTTTCAAGTAGTTCAATCCAATCGTCTCGTCGAATTCTCGCATAGTCCTCTCATAGGCTTTAGGGGTCCGTAGGTCGTAGCCAGCTGCGAATACGTGACAGGTATCCAAGCAAACACCGATGCGTTCCTTATCCTCGACCTGCTTGATGATATCTGCGATGTCCTGGAACTGGCCACCAATGGTGTTCCCAAGTGTGGCCATAGTCTCCAGTAGGGGCATGACAGTGCCGGTGGACGGGTCCTTGTGAGCTTGATTAATCGCCTCTGCAATCCGCTTGATACCTGCGTCGCGAGTAGTTGCAGCTGAATTGCCAGGATGAAAGTTGTAGTACTTAATGCCCGTCTTATGGCAACGTGTCAAGTCGTCAAGAAAGGAGTCGTATGCCTGTTTCTTGCGCTCTTCGTCGGGATGTGCGAGATTGACTAGATAAGACCCATGCGGAACACAGCAATCGGCCACTTCGACTTGGTGGTTCTTGCAGCCATCGATGAAGAGTGTAGCGTGCTCCGGGTTGAGCTCCGGGTTCTTCCACGTCCTCTGGCTCTTCATGAACAACGCAAAGGCATTGGCGCTGGTAGGTATTAGTAGAGTCTCTTAGCGACATCGATACGTACTGACCCAATATGCAAGAGATTGCCAATAGCATTGTGTATGCCTCCAGCGGCGCTAACATGAGCTCCTACGCGCAATTTGCTGCCGGTAGTTCGCTCTGCGAGTGGTGGGATCTTAGCATCAAGTTAGCGTATCGCTGGCTTACATTCCTTCGGCTGATATGGTCGACCGCTATATTGCCAATGTCCGGGTAACACATTGTATTCAAGTAACTGCCACGGCATCGAAGTATGCGACTTACTATCTCATCCTTCTTCTTGCGCGTTTTCTTCGATTTGGTTGCAACGGGAGAGTCTGCCTCGCCTGGCTCATGTGCAAGATTGTTATCAGCCGTCTCTTGCTCAATCTTCACCTTGCAAGCTGCTTTCTTTGGCTTCGCCGCCTTCGGCTTGGCTGGAGGAGGTGCACTGGCGACCGTGGCAACGGTTTCCTCTTTGACAGTGACCTTACGAGCACGCTTGGTGACTTTGGCCTTTGGGGATGTGTCGGCTTTGCGCTTCTTCCCGACCTTTGCACCCTTGATAGGGGCCTCTGCGCTGACACCATTTTCAGGTGCTTGTAGGGCTTCGTGTACTTCCACGTTGGATTGGCTCGTCAGAGGAGAAGCAGCTTCACCGACAGATTCTGCCGCTGGTGCTTGCAGGTGCGGCGGTATAGGCGAGAGCGAGGAGTCGGACGACATGGCAGAGAATCTGCGCACGTTGTATTCGAGGTCACGCGGTAGTTGACGAGGGATGGAGTGCAGTCGAACGGGTGTGAAGAGGTTCTGGTTGAAAGGCTGGTGAAGAACTACAGTATGTAGACTGTTAGTGGCGAAGGCTCAGTCTGGTGCAGGAGGTGTGATGGAACTGGGGCTAGTGCAAAAGTGCACTCGAATATATAATGAGCGCGGGAATTGGCCGTGGAAGGCGCGACGCACCGGAGGGAAAGAGCAAGCGTCGTCCGAAGAGAGGTGAGAGGGGTAAGCGTCGCTTGCATGGTATGTAGGACGCTTTCATACGGGGATGAAGTAAGAATGAGAATTGAAAGTGAAATGCAAATGAAGCATGAGCAACAATGGAACGGCCCGCGCGAACGCGTTGGTTCCGCGACTTCACATGACGCGCGCCAAGCCCTTTGGGGAAGCTGGTTGTCAGTGTGGCTGCGTATGCAGCTAGCCTTGGTAGCGTTCGTAAGATGTGCCACCAGGAGCTTTGAACACTTGTATACAAGCACTCATTGCTATCGCACAGTCGCCTACACGATCATCCCGCAAGCAGTCCTGGAGACAATTCAAATACACATCACATTTCCACGACTGTTGAATCTGGTCTGATTGCGACAAAACAGGGGCGAGCTGTAGGTGCCTGCGAGTCACTTTCACCAAACTCGAGTTGACGCAACAGCAGCGCCCTCCGCGCCGTCTACGAACACAATTCTCCATCCAACATGCGGCAGCCACACGCAATAGGCTCCGGCTCCCTGCTGGGCCTCCTACTAGCCCTCGCGCCAGCACCCGGCTCAGCCTTCTACTTCCCAGGCACCGCGCCCACCTCGTACAGGAAGGGAGATACCGTACCTCTCTTTGTCAATCACCTCACACCCACCGAGTCGCAAAACGACCCCAAACTTCGATCCGCCTTCTCCTTCGATTACTATGATCCACACTTCCACTTCTGCCAGCCCGAGGGTGGACCCAAATACATCCGAGAAAGCTTGGGGAGCATATTGTTCGGAGACCGCATACAAACCAGCCCATTCGAGCTCAAGATGGCCGTAAATCAAACATGCAAATCATTATGCGGGCCAGTAGAGTACCAGCCCGAAGACGCGACTTTCGTGAATCTCAAGATATTGAATGGGTTCGATTTCAACTGGTTAATAGATGGATTACCGGCTGCGCAGTTGGTGACTGAACCCGATTACGACGACCCATTCTACAGTCCTGGCTTTGATCTGGGTAGAGCGATAGAACAACAGGCGCCAGACGGAGGCATAGATGTCCTGCCCACGTTGAACAATCATTACGATATCGTGATTGACTACCACGAGGCCGGCAAGGACAATTTCCGGGTCGTCGGTGTGCTTGTCGTGCCTTCCTCACTGGCCGATAATGGTCAGTATGTCAACCAACAGGGCGAGGGATACTGTGGCGACGTTGAAAACCCAGTGGTACTGAGCGAAGAGGGCGGACAACCCACCAGTGTGACTTTCTCTTACAGTGTCTGGTGGCGCGAAAGTCCAACGCCCTTTGCAACACGTTGGGACAAGTATCTGCATGTCTACGACCCTAAGATTCACTGGTTCTCACTCGTCAACTCCGCAGTCATTGTAGTGTTCCTCATAGGCATGGTGAGCACTATCCTGGTGCGCACATTGAAGAAGGATATCGCCAGATACAACCGCCTGGATCAGATGGCTCTTGACGACTTTGGCGATGGTGCCGCAGTTGAAGATGGCGTTCAGGAGGACTCCGGCTGGAAACTGGTACACGGCGATGTCTTCCGTCCCCCGAAGCATCCGCTTCTTCTATCTGTGCTCGTCGGCAATGGCGCCCAGCTTTTCATGATGGCAGGTATGACCATTGGTAAGTGAAGCACAATTTACAATCAAGGCATAACGCGACTAACGCTCTCCAGCATTCGCATTGCTGGGCTTCCTGTCCCCAAGCAATCGTGGTGCGCTCGGAACCGTCATCATCATTTTCTACACCCTGTTCGGCTTCGTTGGTGGATACGTTTCTTCGCGCACCTACAAGTTCTTCCACGGCGAGTCTTGGAAGTTGTGCTTTTTCTACACCCCGGTTGCTATCCCAAGTCTTGTTTTCGCCACCTTCTTCCTACTCAACTTGTTTGTTTGGGGCCGTGGTGCATCCGGAGCAGTCCCTTTCACCACCATGTTGGTTGTCGTCATCATCTGGTTCATCATCAGCGTCCCACTCAGTTTTGCAGGCTCGTGGCTCGGTTTCAAGCAAGCCGCCATAGAAGCACCTGTGCGTACAAACCAGATTCCGCGACAGATCCCTCCGGCTGGCGGCTACCTCCGACCTCTCCCATCGATGGCCCTTGCCGGCATCCTCCCTTTTGGTGCCATTTTCGTGGAACTATACTTCATCATGAGCTCGATCTGGTTCTCCAAGGTCTACTATATGTTCGGATTCCTTTTCATTTGCTACGGACTGATGATCATGACGAGTGCCGCGGTCACGGTGCTTATGATCTACTTCTTGCTGTGCGCCGAGAACTACCACTGGCAATGGCGAAGTTTCTGCACGGCTGGCGCGACTGCTTTCTATGTCTTCGCATCGGCTCTGATCTACTGGATGAAGGACGTGAGCTTCCTGAGTTGGACCAGTGGTGTCGTATACCTTGGCTACAGTGCGCTACTCAGCGCACTTGTATTCGTATTAACTGGTAAGCCATCTCGTACCTGCTTCGCGTCTGCCGTAACTAACTTTGCTGTTAGGCACGATCGGGTTTCTCGCCAGTGGCCTGTTCGTCCTAAAGATCTATAAATCTATCAAGGTCGACTGAACCACCCAGTCACAAATCTAAATCGCGCTTGCTTACGCATTAGCGAATCAGGAGCTAATTGGGTCATCGGCATTTTGCTTCAAATGTATGTTGCGTGTATTCAAAAGACGGGCATGGGCATATCTAGATGCGAGGAGTCGAAAGGCGTTAAGAAATGAACTTCTATTCTTCGGAATTGTAGCCTTTGATAGGTACATTTTTTCAACTTGCAAACCTACTTGCCTGGCGTTTACCAATGGTCATCCTCAATTTGATAAGGAGCACTGACGTTATGTATCCTAACGTTGCTGATAATAAACCCGTTACGGGTCCTGTCATGGAGTATCAGAGTGTTTGAATTACACAAAGCATATACTGTGCCTGTTAAGAGTTGCATTTGGAATGGCACATCGCATTGTTTTTCGTCGCGTCCACCTACTGACGTAACCCGCCAAGCCGATCTCGGAAGGTTCCGACTCATACCTAAATTTTTGGGCTGCAACCCACGCCAAACTTTGCTCACTCTGATGCCCACACGTCCCCTCCGCTTTCCAAATGTACCTATCACAAAATCGATTACCTTCATCATCCGAAGATCGCACGCTCTGGCACAAGCGGATGCCGCAGAGTGCCCCCATACTCCTCCCGCGCTGAACACACGTTTGAACCCTCCGCAATTTTACTCGCGCGTAGCAACCGTCACAATGGACACCACTATCTTGCCTGTGGATTCGAACAGCTTAGGCAACCTGCACGTGCGGGAGTCGAACGGGGAAGAGAGGCTGATTGAAGAGTGGGATCTAGAATATGCAGAGGGACAGGATTACGAGAGCTTGCGAAGAGCAGCTAGAGAGCTAAAAGAGAGTGATACACCCGTTGCGTTTCCCACCGAGACTGTTTATGGCCTCGGCGCAGATGCAACGCGCAGCTCAGCCGTACGCGCCATCTTCGCGGCGAAGGGGCGTCCGGCGGATAACCCGCTCATCGTACACGTGCACTGTCTGCCCCAACTACGCTCTCTTCTGCACGGTGACGCAAATATTGGAGCTGGAAAGGACCCGATCCCAGAAATATACAAACCTCTGATCCAGCGCTTCTGGCCCGGTCCGCTCACACTGATCATGCCGAACCCATCTGGTTCGCAACTTGCACCAGAAGTCACTGCGGGATTGAGCACTTTCGGCGCCCGTATGCCGCGGAGTATCCTCGCCCTCGCACTCATTCGCATGGCTGGCGTCCCGCTCGCAGCTCCATCAGCAAACGCATCAACGCGTCCCTCTCCCACGGCCGCCGAACATGTCAAGGATGACTTAGATGGACGGATACATACCATAATCGACGGCGGACCCTGTGAAGTCGGCGTCGAGAGCACAGTCGTGGACGGGCTGTCACATCCACCGGCCATACTACGCCCAGGAGGTGTTACGGTGGAGCAGTTGAGGCAGTGTCCAGGGTGGGAGGATGTGAGGGTCGGATACAAAGATAAGCAAGAAGAGGGAAGCAAGCCGCGAGCGCCGGGCATGAAGTATAGGCATTACTCGCCCAAGGCGACGGTTGTGTTGTATGAGGCGGGGAGCAAGGCCCCACAGGTGGAGGATGTGCTGGAGAAGGTGGAGGGAAGGACGGGTGTGGGGATCGTGAGGACGAAGACGTGGGTGAAAAATTTGGGGCTTGGACTTACGAACGGGGATATCGATACCGCCTCGCACATGAACGGAGGACTAAAAGCGGAAGCACAGCAACAGGACATATCACGCGCTCCCGAGTGCAAGTCGAACTTGCTTCGTTCGGTGATACAGCACCAGGTGCCTCACGCGACACATGCCGTATACCACCGGGGAGCAGATCAAGAGCCGCTGTCTATATGGGACATCGCGCTCGGAGTCTCGACTGAAGTCGTAGCACGAGGCCTCTTCTCCGCATTACGCGAGCTGGACAAGAAAGGCGTGGATATCATCCTAGTAGAGGGTATCGATGACATGATAGGAGACGACATCGCAGCCGCGGTGATGAACCGCCTCAGAAAGTCTGCGGAAATAAGAATCTAACTTCTCCCCTCGTTCCTCGTTCCCATGCTCTCCCTCCATCCATCCATCCTGCCTCTCTCTCCATACGGTCCCGCTGGACTAACATGCATGATCACACTGCCTGGGTGAGCTGTTGCTCACTTCTCCTTTTTGTCATTCTTGGAGCGTGAGGGTGAGGGCTTCTTCGACCCGGGGGGAGAAGTATTCTCCCTCCCTACTGGCAGCCCGGGTAGCACTCCCTGGCTGATAACGTCGAATTCACTCGGTGCGCATGTCGCCACGCTGCCGTACGGACCCGTCCCGTCCTCCTCTTTCTGGCTCAACTTCTCGACTTTCTTGTCACTACCCGTCCGTTAGCGCGTCTCCTGACCTCATTGTATCACAGGATTCGTGTGTGGTCGGGTTTGCGGATTAGCATGGGTTGAGGAGGAGAGGCTTACGTCCAGGCTAGAGCTGTCCTCACGGTGTCGGCAACGTTCGAAGCGACGTCAGAGACTACTTCTGAAGCGGTGGTGAGCGCGGAAGTCGAGGCGTGAGGCTGGAGCGGCGCATCGCTAGCCTTCGCCGCAGTAGGTGGGGACGTCTATCTCCAAGTCAGTACGAAAGCTTCACAAAGTCCTCCCAGGTTGTACTCATAGGCGCATTAGGGTTGTTGGCCGTCGGCGCCGCAGTGCTTTGATCCCCGGGTTGCTTCTCGCGGGCTACAGGCGCATTGGGGTTATTAAGTGTTGGTGTCACGGTGCTTTGGTCGGCTGGTTGCTTTGAGCCGCGTGCCTCCATGGCGGATGCCTTCTTGGTGGGTGCCCTCATGGTGGGTGCTGTGGTGATAATGTGGTTGAGCTTTTGTGCACGCTGAGAACTTGGGACGCTGGCGATCTGGGACTATATGGGCAGTGTGCTGAGGGGTATCAGGCGCGGTTTGCGTTGTGGTACAAGGTTTGTTTGTTTGGGACTACGTGGTGCGGACGGCTGCTTGGAGGGGAAGCGGCGATCTGGGGTGGTGATATAAACGCTGTTTGCAGTTTACGTACAGCGTTGAGGGTTCTTTACGGACATGGGGATGGTGCGTTGCCTGTCTTTGCATGTTTTGGTTTGTATAGAGCGTGTGGGCTTTCAGTACCTGGTTTCTCTTGATTGGGTACTTCGTTGGAAAAACAATCAAAATGCATGGCCCATATCGTCTGCTGTTTACATCCTCCTTCATCCCGTTCTCCATGCAGTCATCTCATGTGCGCGTGTAGGCACTCTAGTGCAGTGGAAGTTGACGATTCGACGAGGTTCTGGTGCTGTAGGTGTAGTGTGGGCAGGACTCCTCCTTCATGCTCCGAATCTGATCACATAATTTTTTCGATTCTACCACACTATCGCATAGCCGTCTTCATGAATGTTAAGTCTTCTTGTCACGTCGCAAATCATGTTACGAAAGGTTCTCTTCTTGCGTCTCGGCACTCGTCTGGTCCTTCCGCGCAGATCCGCACTCGATCTCTCCACAACAACACCTTCAACACACACGCCGTGCCAGACACAGGATTAGTGAGTTGGTCTCCGCGCATAACGCCGCAGCTGACTTGGAGCGTCAGCCAAAGTCTTCGTCTTGTTAACATCATAGTCGAGATACGACACGGTGGAACCCTCGCCGCGCCCAATCCGGACTGGAGGCAGCCTAGTGTAACGTTGGCCCATAAAACGTCCCATATAGCCCACAACCTTGTTGCTGTGGCGCACGCCATGCATGCATCTCGATAACCACCCATGCCCTGGACGTCTTTAATTTTCTAGAAGCATGCCCAATATCGACGGAGCTACCAGCAAAAGACGCAATGCAACGATCAGCACCAGCTGACCAGGCTCCAACTGATCATCTGGGCTGTCGAAGATGACAGGGGCGACCTGTAATCTGTTCATTGGTGAGCGTCGCCCTCCTGATTCCGACGCCCGGAGATACTTCTCAAACACTCTTCGGAGCACTCACTAGCGTACGTTCTGTACCCTTTTTACCAGGATCGATGCAACCTCGAGAAACTCCACTCCCAGCCGACTATTCCTGGCATGTACTTGCTGCACTCAACATCTTTTGGAGCCCTTCGATGACCCTTGCCGCATCTTTGGGCAGCGAACTTGCGGTAGCGCAGGAACTTGAGCCTCTCATGCCTCACAAACCATACTTTACGGAACTTGGCATCAAAATGTGTCCAGGTCGTCCTTGCTGACACTTTCGAACGCTCGCAGGTTTTATGCAAACCCACCTTCGATGATCGAACTATTACCCTTGCTCAACCAGCAAGTTGCTTCTGAGGTGTAAGGCTCATGGCGTGTATCCCTGCTATTAGCCTATATACGGACCACGCTAGTTGACCAAATTTGCGGGTGAGCAACGAGTTCTTCGGTGGACGCACCTCACACCACGGCATATTAAGTCATCTCAACCCGTATTCTGTGGACGGACCCATAACAGATCAATGGCACGCATTGCTTCGTATGTGGCGGTGGCCGCCACAGTGCGATTCTCGCATGATCACTTCAATTGGTCTAGCGCAATTTAAGCCGAGTAGACGAAGGAGTGATGGACGTCGTGAACTTAGCGCGCCTCGTTGGCCGTCTTCATGGGCCCCCGGTACCCATCTCGACGCCAGTTTTGATTGCCCTTGAGCGAGGTGTGGAGACCCCAAAATATCCCCGCATCCGCGGCATTCATCTCGCTCTGGGTTGGAGTAAAAACTAAACGACTGCGGGCGAGTAAGGAAACATCGATATATACTCTGGTTGCTGTCAGAATTTTTGCACTCCACCAACGCCACTTGGAGTATTCACTCTTACTTCTGCTGGCTAACCTCCCTACGTCAACTGCCTATGCCGAATTCGTTCTTAAAGTCTATCGACTTTGTGGCTGCACCCGCAGGACGCGCGATCGAACGTGCAATCTTCCTGACCGCCGCTATACCGTCCACCAATCATGAGTCTACATACGCCGTCTCCAGATGCTAGTCCCTTGTCAGCGGTCACGACCAATGGCGCGTTCCCGCGAGACTCCTTCTGCCTTAATCTTTCCACTTTGCCGGACTCCAACTTTCTGCTGAAGTCGGCTCTGAAATCTCCTCATCTCCTCGACTCCCCCACGGCCTTTAGTCCCACCAGCAGCGTGCTGGGTGGGCCATTCAAGACGCGGCCAAGGAACATGTCTCAATCATCTGGAACCGATCGCGAAATGTCAAGCGAGGCTGCGCCAAACCCAGCCAGCGGCGCTCCACCGACTAGCAATAGCAACGGCACCGAACTACGCCCGACCGCGAAGAAACGGCCCAGCACAGACACCATTGACTATCCGCGCCGACGGGCTACAATTGCGGTAATACGCCGAAAAGATTCTACTGGTCTTTCGAGGTTTACTGACGGTTTTGTTCAGTGCGAAATATGTCGATCGAGGAAGTCACGTTGCGATGGTACACGACCCAAATGCAGACTTTGTACAGAATTGAACGCAGAATGCATCTATCGCGAGCCGGGCATTAAGCTAGATGCTGGTGACAAGTTAATTCTGGAACACCTCAACCGCATCGAAGGACTTCTTCAGAACAACCTCGGAAATAGCTATCACAATCCACTAGGCACCCATTCCCCTGCAGCGAGCAATTCCACCACTGAAGATTTTCTTGCGCGATCCACAGGCAACATGGCTGCACTTGGGTTGGTGCAAACAATCAACGGCATTGGAACTTGGAATAGCACACCTTCGAATATCTCCACGATGCCAAAAACGCATACAACAGCCGCGTTGAACTTGTTGCACTCGCCGATGATTCGCGACCTCGTCTCCCGGCCGTACGATCCCAAGATACTTCTTCAACTGGAAATGAGCCGCGAATCTTTGTGCCTTGGCACTTCGCTAGGAGTCGATCTTTCCAACACGGGCACTTATGTGCAAGCATTCTTTGAGCGGGTGAACGTGTTCTATGCTTGTTTAAATCCGTACACTTGGACAAGCTACTACCAGACGGCCTTGTCACACGGGTTCAGAGACGGCGCAGAGAGCTGCATTGTGTTGCTGGTATTGGCTCTTGGTCATGCTGGCAGCATGGGAAGCATCTCGCAGCAACCCGCGGACAAAGACCCACCGGGCCTGGCATACTTTGCTGCAGCGTGGTCTCTTCTCCCAAGCATAATGACGAGGAACAACATGCTCGCGGCCCAATGTCAAATTTTGGCGGCAGCGTACCTGGTTTATCTGGTTCGGCCAGTAGAAGCTTGGAATATCTTAACAGGCGCGAGCATGAAGTTACAGCTACTACTGAGTGCTCCTGGCAGAGTGTCAGCCGCAGAAGAAGAGTTGAGTAAGAGAGTATATTGGAATGCTCTAATGATCGAAAGGTGAGCATTGGGTATCTGCCATCATTTGGCGTTCGCTTACCAGTACATTACAGTGACTTGCTCGCCGAGTTGGACCTTCCACACTCTGGAATCGAGGCTTTCGAAGATACATTCACATTGCCGACAGGTTTCGAAGACATCGGCACAGAGCCAGTCGGAAGAGACGAGCTCTGGTACTTCCTCGCAGAGATAGCTCTGCGACGACTGCTCAACAGAGTAAGCCACATGCTCTACCAGAGGACCTCAACATGGAACAAAACGCCACCCGCAGCATCAGTTGCGCAACTAGACCCAGTTGTTCTTGAGTTGGACTACCAGTTGAACCAATGGTATGCGGGTCTTCCACCAGCAATGCAGTTCCCGCTCGACAGAGTACCCCTCCAGAACCCAGTACAAACGGTATTGAGATTACGATACTTCGCCTGCCGCACAATTATATTCCGACCATACATTCTATTGGTACTGCAAGACGAGACTTTGGCTCTAGATCAAGGTGTACAGGAGAATTGCCACAAATGCTTGGAAGCGTGCATCCGCCAGCTCGAATACATCACCGCTCATCATGCCGGCCACGTCCCCTACCTTTTCCAAGGAGCTCTCTCGTAAGTTCAAGGAACTAGATTTGGTCACACGAGCTAACAGTATCCAGCATTATTTCGCAAACTCTCCTCGTGATGGGCGCCACTATGTCCCCTTCCCTCTCTGCTCTCCTCCCTCCGCCCACGACGATGGACGACATCATCAACAATGTTATACACGAGATGGAGCGCCTTTCGCATCTCGCACCCAGCTTGAGGCTTGCGGCTGAGCTTATTCGAGACGCCGAAGGCAAACGGCAGATGTGGCTGCGGACCGCTGGTCTCAAATTCGACGGCTGAAGCATGCATTCCTCCGTGCTGCAACTACGTCAACACAATCGAAAGTCACCACACCAGTTTGGCTACGGGAACCTAACTGCTGCCCTGATTCAGCCGCCTAATCTCGTCACGCAGACAGCACTGTGGATCAACATTCACTGCAGTGCGATGTGCAATCATGAGTGGTGCATGCGGTCATCTACCAGGGCGCCAGCGGATTCAAAACGCGATACCCGCTCCGAGCAAGAAAAGGCTGAATTTTCTACGGTGGAGATACCGTTCAGCGTGCTTACTCGAGAGCCGTTGACTTGGGCCGGCCGGTTATATACAGGGGTCGCTGCAGGTGTGCTTCGAGAAGGTCACCACAGCTTTTAGGGGCTTGGATGCATTCGTACCTCCGATGCTGCATGGGATTGACACGCGTCATCGCGAACTCAGGGACAGGTCGGGTCATATGATGAGAAGTGGTTACCCGAATACCTCAAGGCTGTGGCTTCATGGAGTAGAAGACTATCACGCGACGCTCGGAGTACCAGACACGCAATTGACCTATTGGCTTCAATGCAAGCATATTCATTGATCATGCAACAATGTATTTCCCACCTCCATGTCACAGTTCAAACATGCCACATGTACCTCACCGAGGTACCCTCCCATCGCACCCCCGCGCCCCAATCTCCCTCAAATTAAAGAACCTTCTCTGCGTCTTCCATCCTCGCGCTCGTGCATGGAGCACCGTCCCCGCGCTCGCCTACCATAGGCCCTACAAGGATCAGGGTTGCATGTGCCGCTCCAGAACCCCCGTCTGCACCCCGCAGGACGCCAGCCTGGCTGGGTTGCGCAGTTTATCCTGTAACCGGGGTGCGGCTGCGTTGGCGCGGCTTCTGGAAAATGCAATAGAAGGATTGAAGCGCCGTGTATGCAGGGGCGGAGGGGGCGCGGATTGGTGTAGGGTGTAATGAAGGAAAGTTTGGGCGGAGGGTTGGGGTGCCGTTGGGCCGAAGGGCAGATGATGAAGAGGAGTTGATGAAGAGGAGTGGGCTGTGGTGGTCTGTGACGATGACGAAGAGGAACGGGAGTGCACGGGCAGTGTTTGTTAGAAGAGATTGTTAGGGGAGTTGCTTGGACGTAGATATGGGATTGCGATGGTGAAGTCTTGATAAAATTGATGGACTTCGTGGTTTTGCGACCTTGTGTACATCCAGAGCGGGCCAATCAGCGCATGCATGAGACAAAGACTCGCGCATCGCGAAAAACCCTCACTAACGCGTCTCATGACACCGTGAAGCCGCCGTACTCGCATTCGCACAACGCTGCTTGCCCCAACACACCAGCAACGCGCGCATCAGCCATAGCATGGCGACATGCGGATCTACAGGGCACCCGAGTGCGGTGATCTGTGAATCGGAAGAAATCGAGGTGGCGCTGCTAATGCGCGTGCGCTGTGCTGACCTGCATGAGACCGTTCGCGCTGCAGCCACGGCATTTTCGCTGAGACACAATTTTTCCGCCAACATCGCGCGACCATCATCAACGCCACAGAAAACCCGCCTTCATCGAAGCCTTCTTCGATGGAACTAGCGAAAAGTCTCACCATCCTACGCTCGTGTTGGGCCTGCGGTCTTATACGTAAGAGTGAAGGTTCTACGGAACATGCCGGGCGCAAGCCCTTATGTAGTATTAGAGCTCGAAGAGGGCGAGCTGGAGAGGTATTCTCGCGCGGGTGCATACGATGGGTGCATTATCCATCGGTGAGGCCACTGGAGACGCGGTTCGTTGACTGGACTGTCTAGCTTGCACTTGCTTACACGCGTGATGCAGCATGAGTGAGTAAAATGCCACGTCTCGTCTCGCTCATGCACCCGGGTAAAAGTCCTGGATTCTGGTAGCGAATGCCCACCCCCCTCTGCTCGCTGCATCGTTCCACGTCCACACCCGGCTTCAGCGACGCGTGGGGAGCTAAAACGCGCCTTCAAGGTTGGGACTCAAACCTCAGGTCGTGGCCGTATCATTGGAACCCGTGTGCAGTCCGGCAATGCGCGGTATATACGGCAATGTATGGTGCTGGGTGGAGGAAACGGAGGGCTTACTACTTCTGGCATGTACATGTCGCGTCGATATTGCATGGCTATATAAGTACCGCGTCGTTCCGCGTGATGTCACTGTTAAATTGCCGTACACTGGAGTCATGTGAGCATTTGTATATTAGGTCTACTAAGGTAATCTTGTGCACTTCTAGAAATATGCAAGGGCAAGGACAAGAGCCGTTTTTACTGAGTTGCTATGGGGAGGGTTGGTGTGATATAGCCGGTAGGCGAGTCATTAAGGGTTTGGGGTACTTTGATAATACGTGGAGTACGTGGTACTTCAATTTGAGGCTGAGGATCTTAAGAGATGCAGAGTGTGTGACCAAGAGATTGCCTAGCCTTCTCGTCTCGCACGGGAAGGTGCGTGACTGAGCGCGGTCTGCGGTGGAGTGAAGCAGAGCAGAAGGGCACTCTGAACGTGACTTGAAGTCCATACGTAATGTACGGCTTGTCTGACGCATCCGTCTCGTACGTACGCGTGTCATGGTATTTACTATGATAGAGTATGACAGGCTCACATCTTGCATTAGGGATCTACCATAGGTACCATCCACATTTCAACACCAAACCGGGTGCAACAATCGTGGAACGGCCCGTAAGCCAGCTGATGACGAGAAGTCTCTCTCCGTCCCTCGCTTGTAGCGGATACAACAAACACTCGATCCTTCCAATGTACAGCCGTAGCGCTCTCCTAGCCCACCGCAGCACTGCTGCCCAACACCCAGGTCCAGTCTGACCTGCATGTTAATCTGACGCTTTCTGTACCTGCATTCTCGTATCCGACACACTAGATCCGCGTACGACACTGAAGTATATAATTGCCCTAATATAATCGGGTGCCGAGGTACCAATGGCGGTGGGGAAGTGACGTTGTCAATATGGAAGTAAAATGAACTGTGGAGATCGCTTCGGGTTTACACGTCAGGTGCTTGTTTGTAAGCGGTGTCTGTACGGTCAACTCAAAGTGGGAAGGTAGTGGGTCTGGGGTAAGGTATGTATAGGGTGGAGGGATTGGGTGACGGGAGTGATATACGGTGATGCAGGTGATATGAATTTGGACATAGGATGATCGTGCGGGGCTCCGCATAGATCTACAATGGGCGTTTTGTGGTGCCTGGAGAGGTTGAACGTAGATAGTGGCAAATAATTGTAAGCGTTTGGACATGCTGGTGCTCCTCGCTCTTGTGCACGTGTGCAGTTAGGAACCGTTCTCGGAGCTTACTTTGTGAACTGCATAGATATCCAAGTCACGTCTAGATACATGAAAATCTGGTGAACAATATTATTAAGAATGATGTAACTCAATGGCGATGGGAATGACAATATCGTTCGAGTCGTCTCGTATATGAAATCCCGATCCCTTCCCATCCTTTCCCCTCACATATACTTCAGGACACCACTTTGACTGATACATTCTCTCCGAAGCTATATGCGTGTCTTGCTCTAAAGCTCCAAAAGTTAGAGCAGTTTTTGCCATGGATTGAAAGTTCGACATTGCCTATATGGGGTTTTACAATGTATTTCGAGTATGAAAATCTTTCTGGTGTAACTCATGGGCAAAGCGGGACATTTTCCATCTAACTATATTGTACGAACCGGAAGTATAAGTACCTTAATTTTGCACTTCTGCATTCCTCTCCACACAACCACTGAGACCTTTGGTCTTTACTAAAAAGTATTTGAATAGCTGTCTATGTGCTTTCTTGGTGAGTAATGGAAGGAGAATCAAATCCTTTCAGGCGTCGTGTTCGAGCTTCTTTTCTTTCGCATTTAAAACAGCCGAGACGTTCCAAAATTGCTTCTGCAATCTTCTCGTTGATAAAAAGCCATCGTTTGGTGCAACGTGGATTTGATATCTTCTCAAATCCGTGCTGTAGAAGTCTATGTTCTGCATGCTCTGCACCGGACCGAAATACGTAGCTTTCACACTCACGCGACGCTGCGGGAAGTCCAAACCTCGAAGCACGGATTTCATGTGTGGTTCGATGCTATAAATCTCAAAGAACTCCTGCTACTCTTTTACCTGCACTTTCAATCCTCTAGCTGGGCTTAAAAAACGTGGGACACACTTTCTATGTGCCCGGTTACAGATGCACTTCGTGTGTGACCATGACGTGCGAAGGGTTGCTTGCGTCCATCCAAAAAAAGGCAGAGATGAATTACATGATATCTCCACTAGTACAAGCTTCAAGATTCAGCGAGGCAGGACTGTAACCGATCTCCCACATCGTCTTTGCACATGTGATACTCCGCACCATCACCACAAAACATTACAGCCGTCCGACCCGGAACCAACTTGGCCGCCAACTATAAAGTCTCAAGAATCAGCACAGCTTCCACTCTTCACACAACCTGTGCTTCTTCCGCAGTGACTAGAATCTATGAGCGTCGAATTGATGTGTTTGCTCTACAAAACACAAGATAGGACTTCTATGATTCGGTGGAGGTAGCTAGTCTTAGTACTAAAAATCTCGATCCCAACACGCCATGTGCTTCGTTCTAGAATCTGCACCAAACTCCTGCCATGGATCCAGTGGTGGGAGCAAGGCTTGGTACCATACTAAAAAGAGCCCCCAAAGACAAAAATGTCTTGCGCGACTCTGCGCGGCTCAAAGCTCCACCCTCAGATGTCTGTGGACGCTCTTTGACTTCAAAGGTTTCCATGATGTACATCATCAACATCAATCATGAAGCCTACGGCCTCTTTGTGAGATGAGACGGACGACGTGTATAAAAGACCCCAAAGTTACCAGTATTCCCTTCTTCACAACATCCTCTGCCCTGGTGGGAACTAAAAAGATAGTGCAAAGGCCCCATGTGCTCTTCTCTAAAAATCGACACTCAAAAGGTGGATGGAGTGAGCCGCGGTGGCGCGCGGCACTAAAATCTGGGAGGACTTCTCGCCATGGATTGACCGAGAGCGCGTACATAAAACCTACCGCTCATTCCCAAGCTGGATTTCTTCACACAACCATTGGAATTCCTCATGCCAACGAAGTGACTAAAAAAGTCTTGGATGGAACAAAGCTATTTGCCGCTCTCTCAAAAGCACTGCGCTATTGTCGGCGGGGCCGGCAGACTTTGTACTCAAAATACGGATGATATATGGGCATGGCTTGACCGAGACCGCGCATATAAAACCCACCTTCATCCCCAGGCTTCCTTTCTTCACCCACTTTCTCCGTCCAGTGCGGGAACTAAAATCTCAGAGTTCAGAGCCTCATGTGCTCTTCTCTAAAATAATGGAAGTGCAGTACCATGGAGTGAGCCGCAGCGGCTGTCCCGGCACTAAAAACCCACGTACCCTTAACCCATGACTTGACCGGGAGCGCATATGAAACCTGCCTTTGTCCCCAGGCCTCCTTCCTTCGCACACCTTTTCTTCATAGTGTAGGAACTAAAATCCTGGATTTGAAAATTTTATGTGCTCTTCGCCAAAAACGGAGATAGCGGGTATCTATGGTGTAAACGGGGCGAAGGGAACTATGTACTAAGAACCTTGAATACGGCGTTCCATGCGTTGCCTGAGGGCGCATATAAAACCCACCTTGTTCCCTGGGCCTCCGTTCTTTACACACTTCCTCTTTCTGCATAGGAACTAAAAGTACAGCTCATGTGCTCCTCTCTAAAAAGTATGACTTTTTGTCAGCTCATGGAGTGATCCGTGAGAAGCGGGCTCTGTATCAAAAGTACCGACAATAGACATATGGCTTGACCGGGAGCGCGCTTATAAAATCACCACGGAGAACTCGGTCTTCGCTCCCATACCTTCCCCACCTTATGTAGGAACTAAAGCCCAATGATGTTTGAACCCATGTGTTTCTTTCTAGAAACACATAGAAAACATGCATAATGGAGTGAGCTGGGAGCAGCAGTCTCTATATCAAAAACACCACAACCCTAGACATGGCTTGACCAAGAGCGCTTATAAAACTACCGCGAAGAACTCGATCTTTCCCCTCACACCTCCTCCTTCCCAGTTAGGACCTAAATTCAATGCTGTTGAAGATATGTGCTCCTCCTCTCTAAAATCACGATTTAGATCTTCATGGAGTAGGCCGCAGCGGCAGCCTCTATAATACTGTAAAAACGACGGAACAGTATATCATGGTTTGACTGAGAGCGTACATATAAAATCCCTGCGGAGAACTTCCTTTACAACTCTACTTCCTCCAAAAGGACTAAAATTACCGAGCTCTATCGCCATGTGCTCTTCTCCAAAATGTCGAGGAGAAACCTTTTATGGAGCGAGCCGTGAGCAACGACGTGACACCAAAAAGATACGAGGACGAGTATGATGGCTTGGCCGAGATTGGGTACTCTACTTTGGCATGGAATGCGTCTTTTGCGAAGTTGAAATTTTCTGGTAGACGTGATGATGATGCCGTGCATCACTCCTTCGCGATGCAGAAGCTCTGGAGCCCCCGGGGCCCGGCCGGAAGCACGTGATCTATTTCGCTCTCGCATGTTTAGGCCTCCTCGCGGAGATTACATCGGACCTCGCACTCCCACAATTTTCCGAAAAGAATCGCCCGTGACGTGTGCTTCATACTCTTGTTTTGCACCATCGCACAGTGAAACAGGATTTCAAATCTCATACGTGACAAGAAATCTTGATTTGAACATTGTAGCACAACGCATGCCATTTACATGAACGACAGTTTGAAAAGTAGTAGAACTATAGAATGTAATATATGCCCAAACACTAGCCATCTACCCAGCGCCAAAGCAAACAAAACGACCATTCACATGCAATTAAACCTATACAATAACCCCTCAAATCAAGTGACCCGGTCGGGCAAGAAGAGCAACGCGCTTACTGCGGCCAAACGAACACACTCGCCTGCGTCGGCCTTACACGCTTCTCAAGCGTAGTCTTAGTGCACGACGTGGTAGCCGGGGTCGGTGCCGAGGTAGTAGTCGGGAGAGGCTCCGCAGCGGAGGATGGTGCTTCGGCGCTGGGACCATCCTGGTAGCCGTCGTGGCCGGGCGCGGCAGGCAGTGCGGTCTCGTTGGGGTTCGCGGCGGTTTGGATGGAGTAGACGCCACCAGGTGGGACGACAGCTTCGGCTGAAGATGATACCCCAGTCTCGCCGGTGTTGTAGGAACCAGTAGGCTCGATGGGTGCGGCCGTGGTGACGGGCTCCTTGGGTGGGTTTGCGACGGTCTGGATGGAGTAGATGCCGGAGGCTTCGGCGCCGCCTGTTGGGTATGTCCCAGAAGGAGTGACCGCGGGAGCGTTGCCGGTTGGGATAGACAGAGATGGTTCCTCAGCGACGGCAGAGCTTGAAGGTGTCTCACCGCTGCCGCTGTTGTATCCGTTGCCTGACGGTTCGACAGGAGTAGCTGATGGCTCCTCAGCAGCGGCAGTAGTTGAAGGTGTCTCACCACTGCCGTTGTTGTATCCATTACTTGAGGGTACTTCGACTGGGGTGGCAGAAGGTTGCTCAGCGGCGGCAGTAGTGGAAGGAGTCTCGCCCTCACCGTTGTTGTAACCGTTTCCAGAAGGCACCTCGACTGGAGTAGCAGAGGGCTGCTGAGCATCCGCAGTGGTGGAGGGAGTCTCACCCTCGCCATTGTTATATCCATTTCCAGATGCCACCTCGACGGGAGTAGCGGACGGTTGCTCAGCGGCAGCAGAGGTGGATGGCAATTCTCCCTCACCATTGTTGTATCCATTGCCTGAAGGTTCAACCGGTGTAGCAGACCCTTCTTCAGCGGCAGCAGTAGACGAGGGAATCTCATCACCATTGCTGTATCCGTTGCCCGAGGGTTCAACCGGAGCGACTTCGCTGGTTGAGGTGAGATCTGACGAAGAGTAGATGCCCGAAGGCTGTTCGCCGCCGGTGGGATACGTTCCAGCTGGAGTAACTGCAGGTGCATCACCGGTCGGGATAGAGATGGAGGGCTCTTCAGGGGAGATAGTGGTCGAGGCGTCAATGTCAGAGCTGGCTTCACCCTCACCACCATACGAGTTTGATGGTTCAGCTGGCGCAGCAGTGGTCGAAGCTACGACATCCGAGCCGTTGGCACCTTCACCCGTACCAGATCCGGACGAAGGCACAAGGACAGGAGTAACAATGGCGATGATCGTGGAATTGACACCTGATTCACTTTGGCCGTACGAGCCCGAGGGCTCGATTGGTAACGCAGTTCTTGTGGGAAGAACACCGGTTCCAGGAGCAGTGCCAACAGCAGTCCCAGGTGCACTGCCAGAGGCAGTTCCGTGGTATGGGTTGGTTCCATTGCCTGCATTGTAGGATGGCGTTGCGCCGGGAGCGAAAGGCGTACGGGTTGGGAGGTGGGTACCAGGAGTAGTGATGGAGGGCACGTCAGATTCAACTGACTCATCCTCATCCTCAGGTAGCTCCTCCTCAGGTGCTTCGGTCTCATCCTCAGGCTCCTCGGTCTCATCTTCAGGCAGCTCGTCCTCTGGCAGTTCGGTCTCGTCCTCAGGAACTTCATCCTCAGGAGCCTCATCCTCAGGAACTTCAGTCTCATCTTCAGGTACCTCCTCCTCTGGCGTTTCGGTCTCATCCTCAGGCTCCTCGGTCTCATCTTCAGGCAGCTCGTCCTCTGGCAGTTCGGTCTCGTCCTCAGGAACTTCATCCTCAGGAGCCTCATCCTCAGGAACTTCAGTCTCATCTTCAGGTACCTCCTCCTCTGGCGTTTCGGTCTCATCTTCGGGTACTTCCTCCTCTGGTACCTCTGTCTCGTCTTCGGGCACTTCCTCCTCACCCTCCTCGGGCACTTCTTCTTCAGGAGTCTCGGCCTCAGGAGTAGCCGTCGGCGCAGAGAGATCCTCGTAGCCGTAACGCGTCTTGTAGTAATCGGCGTTAAAAGTCCCAATGTTGATCGGCTTCCTCTTGAAAAGACCACCAATCTTATCAAGAATGCCCACGGCCTCCGTAGGCACCGCGGTCGGGAGCCCTGCAACAATCGAGGAGACTGGAATGTCGGACGCAATGGCCGCAATATCTGAAACGGAAGGGGCATCGCTAGGCAGCGTGGGTGTTCCAATGTGCAGAGGCAGCTTGTTGGTAGGCAGCTTATCGGTCAACTGGCTGATCTCGTAAAGTGCGCCGTCTACGGCCGCAGAGCCACCCCAGACATTCTTGTCAGAAATGCACTGGTCGGTGATGGCATTAAGCACGCGGTGGCAGACCTCGGATGAGATCTTGGTCACTGCGTCCGGGAGAGTGATCTGGAAGTGCACTTGGTCGGCGTCGAGACCGAGGAGCTGGGCGATGCCATCGGCGTCCGGGACGAAGTTCTCGGGGTGGTCGCACACCTGGTCGACGGTGCTCTTGATCATGATGTCCATGGCAGAGGTCATTTCCTTGCCGAGACCCGGGATGGGAATCGACTCTTCCGCGCAGCGGATTTCGTCCGAAGCTGCGGCGAGCCCAAGCAGGGCCGCGAACACGAAGGTCGTCTGAGGCGCCTTCATGTTTGCAAATGGGCAGCTTTGAGTACTAATGTAAAGACAACTGTAATAAATGATATTGCACGATGCTCGCAAGTGCAGGGATCAAACTGAAAAGAAAAAGAGTGGAATAGACCCAAGCGGTCAAACGAGTGACAGAAAAGAATGAATGGGTGAAGACAGCCTAGTGCTCCTGAACAGAGACGGATGTACAGAGGCGCTGTATATAAGTGTAGGAAAATGAAGGCTAGACATTTGATCCTGGCCGATGGTAGGCCTGATTCGGGGTAGTGCTTCGCCGCCGGAGAGTGAGATTTGGCCCTACGGAGACGCTTCGATGTTTCAGGCCCTACGCGTATTAGCAAAACGAACTATGCTATTGTATGAATGTAGCCTATGAGACAGTCAGGATCCGGTGCCCCACTGCTCTTTCAAAAGTCCGGTTGCATGGTCGCCAGTTTCTGCGTCACGGCCACCGTCGAAGCCGTGTAAGCGCACCATGCGTCGACATACCTGGTGGCAGCGACTCGCAATAGGAAACATTCTACACGGCAAAGGAGGGATTCGGTTAAGCAATAAAGGTTTGCACGATCTGGAGATGTAAACGCACACTACAAACGTGGTGTTGGAAAGGAGATTTGATGGGAGGCTCAGCCACATCACTCCTACGCCCCAGGTTCGGACGGAAATCACGACTAGGCACGGTAAACCAAAACGGGTTAAAGCGCTTGCCTTCGCGCGAAGTTGCACCGCTTCGGTCCTGCCTTCCTCGTCATGTCTCACGATCTAGAATAAACTGTTTGGAGAATACGATTGTAAGGATCTACAGTTCTGCTTTCATATACTTTATACCACAGTCCGTTCCCGTTGTACACAGAGAACTTGTGTGTACTTCCATACCAGACGTTCCCCCCGTAGATTATTAATTCGCCTTCCGTCTTTAGATCGCAGTGCTGATGCGATCCGAGCCGATGAACATGTCTGGGGTGCATGAGATGATGGCGGAAGTTCATGAATAATCTCCCTCTTCTTGTCGCTGTTTTTTGGTAATAAGAACTACGCCTGGGTCTCCTTAGGAGCGTTAACGAAGAGTACGGAACTTAGTTGGATATATGCGGAATAAACAAGCTAAATGGCCACTGAAAGGATAAGTGTCAATTACAACAGCTGTTTGATTGTAAGCGTGCTGTTAGCCACTTTTTCGCTGTGTTTTTCATCGACAGGCTCCGGTAAGAGCTTATGCACAGGCTCCAAGTCACCCGGGCTTTTCAGCGTAGGAAGGACGTACGACTGCTTCCTTGGTACGCCCCCACCCACTGGAGTTTCTGACTCTCCTCAGCAGCCTCAACAACCACAACGCGACTCGTAGGAAGGGCGTACGAGAGTTGGTCATTTGATTGAGCTGGGGTATCCACGAAGGACAGCACAGCGCCGCATGGAACGAAATCTCGAGTTCAAATATTGCTGCAGCTGTATAGTTTTCACCTCTCGGGGAAGAGTGTGAAGCCATCAGTGACAAGAAAGCAGGAGCATCCGCGGCGCAAGTGATTTGATAGGGTGGCTTGTAACGCAGGCACCTAGGTACCGCATATGTATCAGGACATGGCAGATGAGCTTGTCGATATGTAGCGGAGCCGCGCCGCAGTGGTAGGTGGTTGAGTCAAGTCTTGGCAGTGACGTATGCAGGGCGTAGTGCACTATTTTTCGAGGTTGCATGCAGTGGTGGGGCAAGTGTATTCTTATGCGCCTGCCTATTCCACAACCTATATTTGGAGCAATACCGCGAACTTCTGAAGGTTCTCTACCCACGTTAAACTGCACAAGCTTCAAGATAGGCCGCAAACACAAAGCGCACCGCGGACAGCCGCCGCAAGGGAAGAACGGGCGCATCGCGGAAAAGGGCCGCAATAAGAACAGAGGCAAGGTTGGAAGACACGGCAAGATGGGCCAGGACGAGTCGCACATGGTGGATGAGAACACGCCGCCGGAGACGCTGAAGAGCCGCACGCTGGAGGCGGTGGCCGAGTACATCAAGGATGGACGGGCGCGGCGCATCGTGGTCATGGTGAGTCTGTCGCGAACACGCGCGCTGTGGCTATACTGACTATGCATGCAGACGGGTGCTGGCATCAGCACATCCGCAGGCATTCCAGACTTTCGGTCGCCAGATACGGGCCTCTACGCCAACCTCGCGCGTCTCGATTTGCCATACGCCGAAGCCGTCTTCGATATCGGCTACTTTCGCAAGAACCCACTACCCTTCTACACCCTCGCCCAGGAGTTGTACCCGGGCAACTACCGGCCGACCATCACCCATTCGTTTATCAATCTATTACACCAGAAAGGACTGCTGCTGAAGCTGTTCACGCAGAACATCGACTGTCTCGAGCGCGAGGCTAGTGTACCGGGAGACAAGATTGTAGAGGCACACGGCAGCTTCGCGCGGCAGAGTTGCATCGAATGCAAGACGCCCTATCCGCAAGACCTGATGAAGAAGGCAATCGCGGAGAAAACCGTCCCGACGTGCATCCAAGAAACATGCGACGGCCTCGTGAAGCCGGAGATTGTCTTCTTTGGCGAGCAGCTACCCGCCGATTTCTTTGAGAATCGTTCGCTGCCTTCCGAAGCCGATCTGTGCATAGTCATGGGTACAAGTCTCAGCGTCCATCCCTTCGCGTCGCTACCGATGATGTGTAGCCAAGGCACACCCCGAGTCTTGATAAACTCGGAGCAAGTGGGCGACATGGGCTCAAGAGCGGATGATGTCCTCCTAATTCAGGACTGCGATGCCGGAGTGAGGAGTCTTGCCAAAGCATGCGGCTGGCTTGAAGAGCTGGAGGGTCTTTGGGCACAGACCGCACGGCCAGGGCAACCAGAGGCGAAGAAGGCAGAAGAGGCAGCGAAGACTGGTGACGAGCGGCTGCAGGACGAGATCGACAAGCTCACCAAGGAGATTGATAAGAACCTGCAGGTCACCGATGACCAGCATACGTGGCTTGATAATCACGTTGACACCAAGTTTGCGAGGATACCGGACGATGGACTGGGCGACGGTCCGACAGCACCTGTCCACCCAGGACGCGAGCCGAACCCACAGGAAACTAGACATGATACGACACCGGACGAGAGCGATCCTACTGACGATGGATTGCGCCATGTCTTCCCCTGGCTGGAAAAGAAGTCATCGCTCTAACATACCGTGGGCCATTAAACTGGGGCGTTATAGCGGATTCTATCGCGAAACCTTCGATTCAAGAGTAGATATGATACCACTTTTCCCATGACGGATGTAGTAATCTAAGGCTACTGTCTTTTGTACAAGAATAATATACATTCTATAATCAATATTTCAGGTCAAGTGGAGATGTACCTAACCGCCCATCATACGACGTCCTCTCCACTAGGGTATCAGCGCTAAGGTTACAAGAGCTGAGTTGCCTTCCTACTCCACGTTCTGAATCATTCTGCCAAGTCCAGCTCGGGGTATTCTGGCAGCGGCCACGCCTCCAGTCCAGTCTTCTCTTTCTTCTCTGGCATCAACTTCATATAGAGTTTGTCGATCTTCAGAGTTGATGCCGCCCAGATGCTGTTCCGGATGAACCACACCGCCAGCGACGATGACGGCAGCCCCATGGCCGAGTCGATGATCTGGCTCAGTCGAACAGGCTCCTTCATCGCCTCGTTGTATGCCTCGAGTGCGCCATCAACGTCGGAAGGACGTCTGGCGAGCTCACCCGCAAGCACGTACGCGCCGATAAAAGCAGCCGTCGTTCCTTTGCCCGTCATGACGCTCGGACAATATCCCGCATCACCAATCAACGCCACGCGCCCTTTGTACAGCGCCGGTAACTTGATCTGCACAAGCTGATGCGAGTAGAAGTCCTCCGCCTCCTGCATGCCTTTCAGAAACCGTTCCGTCTCCCAGCCCGCGCCCGTGAAAGTCTCCCTCCACACAGCCTTCTGCTCCGCCGCAGACTTCTTGTACGACTCCTTGATCCTCTCCATATTCCCACTCGTGAACATGTACACCTGCGTCCGTGGCCTGTCCCCATTCCTCGCCACAACCGCCCTACTCTTCGCCGCGAGATACATCCTCGCAACACCCCCATCACCCTCACCCCGCGGGATGCTGAAATACGCAACTTGGTACCCCAACTCTTTAACCGACGCCGCACTCGCCTCCTCTCCGAATGCCATCCCTCTCGTCCGCGAATTCTGCCCGTCACCGCCAACAACAAGATCGAACCTTTCCTCACGGCCGTCGGAAAAAGTAACGCGCACACCATCCCCGGAAGGATCCTGCACCACGCCCTTCACCGTCGTGCCAAAGCGATACTCTAATCCGCCTTCTTGGACGCCTCTCTCTTCGAGTTCTTTCCTCTTCGCAAGACCGGCCTCATACAACACCCTCACCATATCCCCGCGCATGATCTCCACCTCATTCGTCAGGCCGCCTAGCCCCTCGGTGCCAGCATCGGTTTTTATACCGTAGCTGGCCAGCGTCTCGCCGCGCGCGCCGACGACGATGGCGCCGGTTTCGTGCACGCGGTGCATGCGCATGGCGTCCATGAGGCCGAGACGCGTGATGAGAGGGGTCCCTTGGGCTTTGAAGTCGAGTTGGAGGTCGGACGCGCGGAGGGAGGGGGCGCGCTCGATGAGGGTGAGCGAGATGGTGGGGAGGGCGCGGGTTAGGAGGAGGGTTAGGAGGAGGGAGGACGGGCCGGCGCCGATGAGGAGGATGGAGAGTGGCATTTTTCTTCGCGCTGGTATGGGAGGAGAATAGAAAGAAGGTGGGTGATTGCTCTCGTCTTTCCCAGATTTTTCTGGTCAAAGAGGTTCGGAAGAAGTTCGGAATAGGATACGTGATAGTTTGACTGGGCGTAGTAGGCTTTGAAGACCTTTTATCTAATAATCTGATAACGCGGAGTTGTGTGTGGTGGTGATGTCGTGCGTTGTAGCCTAGTCCAAGTTCTCCGTGTTGCGAAGGATTACATCCGCCGACATCGTCGGAATGCAGGTGCCGCGATGCCAGGGACGCAGAGAGAATTCGGGGAATTCTTCGCAGGGAATCTTTCGGGGGTATCGGTGTGGGTATGCCTCCGTAATGGTGCTGCCTGGTAGGATTGATATTGTGGGTACTGGTGCTATTAGGCGGCAGAGTTTCGTAGTGGATTGGGTTGTGGAGTCATGTTAGGATTCTGGCTGCGTTGCGGTTGGGTAAACAGAGCAATGGCTGAGTAATGTGTTTGGATTGTAGGACAGGGTAGCTCACTTCGTAGCGAGAAGTGAACCTTAGCCGCTGTCACCACGGCGGTCCTGCAGGACGAAGGGGCCTCAGGGTACCTAGCTTATCTTTCATGCAATCGTCGAGCATGGGTCTGAACGATGTTCATCACGCAGGCAGACCATGTGGTTTCATGTGTTCAAGGACAGTCACGTTGCATCCGCGCTTCACGATGGTGGAGGTCATCATGACTGAAAGCTGGACTGACGTCCCAGGTTTTGAAGACCTCGGGGAGCCAAGATCCCACCGAAAGAGGTCCGCAGCATATCACGATGTTCGTACGGTTTTTAGAGCGAACCTCCCTCTTATGAATTGGTCGTTCCTTTTTGATGCACAGCAGTTGCAGTGAATTGTAGCGAAAGAAAAGTGTCGCGCCCAGAGGAAGTATTTATACACAAGTTTGAAAAACTTGAGACGGCCAGTGTAAAAAAAACCATGCGAAAAGGCCTGGTCTGTTGGAGAATGGGGGTGTTCTCCATTGGTCTCAAAGTTCCTCATTCGCCGGATGTCTAGGAGCTAACGGGCTCAAAGGCCTCGCGCGTCTTTATGTGAAGTATACTTCAACGGTGATGATGATCATCGTCGTTCGCTCTCCGTATCCGTTGCGTCTGGTGAGCTTGAGAAGGACGAACCCAAAATCCTCGTCAACCGCAGACCCCTCATTTTGAGAGCCAAAAAAACCATGGGAACTTGTTAAGAAGGGTTTTCAAGCGCACAACGCTGATCTCCATGTTGTAGTGGATCGTAAGTTTTAGTGATACTGAGGAGAGGGTGGTGACACAACCTTTGCATCAAAATCGAGTGCGTTTTATAGAGCGCAGAGTAGCGCTAAGCCTCGTTTGCGCGGACGTATAAGTGGCGGAGCATTGCTCCATGATGTTCGTTTTTGAAAGCATCCCGCACATTCTTCCAGGCTATTATGAATTTTAGACCCACAGCAGAGGAGCTCCATACACGTCAACACAGGAACACCAAAATCGTGATTCCACCCACACGACCGTGTGGGGGGTTCCTGTAGTATGAAATTGTTCGCCTGAACAAGCTGATTACTAGAATCACGTTCTTTATCCGCAAAAAGCTGGCGCTGTTGCGATAAAGAGACCAAAGCCAAGATGCAGAGTTTTCGCTCTGCCAAGACTTGGTCAAAACCTTTCACCCAAACTAAGTACCGCTCAGGCGACTACTACTACTTGTTCAAGCTTGAGGTTTTCCCCTACGAGGTTTTTACTCAAGGTACAAGGCAGCTTGCTAACTCGTACGAGGTCCTACTTCGTACGAGGTAGGGGGAGGAAGACAGTACGGGAGCAGAGCTACAAGGGCGAGGGAGAGAGGGGCAGGACAACAACACCCTCACAGATGAGGGCCGGCTACTATAGGTATCTAGGTGCCTGTAGTAGCAGGTAGACCTATTAAAGGGAGGATGGGCTATGTACAACAAGGCTACTGTGGTAGCCAGCCGGCAGGCACGAAATGCTTTCTGTAAATACAGCTTAGCACGTCCCCATGCCCCATGGGAGGCTAGAACATTATGTTCCTGGACGTTAATCAATACTACTACTACTACTACTATCCATACACGTCAATCAGGTCGATTTTAGGGATCAGCCCGTTTCTTTGCTTCCTCCCTCGTGCAGTTCACATGTACACGTGCGATTGCAAATTTGATCGCCCCAGCGGCAGGGCTCATGCCGATGCAGATGTATGATTTTAGTGCTTGGTAGAGTGCGTGTGGGAAGGTGCGGTGCGCTGCACTCAATGCAGTATTTATATTTCCTGGATAGCTCATATAGACTAGGATGAGCCTAATAGGCATGCGACATAATGATGGAATGCCTCATCATCATCATCATGTTCAAATGGGAATGGATTGGTTAGTTACGATCTCATGTTTAGCAGACTTGTCAACAATCAAGCCAATCAAGCCGATCTAACCAAATTTAGTAATATCTTGGCCTACACGAGCTAGTGAATTACCATATTAGGCTAGACCGGCTTGATTGGCTTGATTGTTGACAAGTCTGATGTTTAGCTTTTCCGAAATGTGCAAAATGTACGAAGCGTCGAGCGGCAAAAATGGAGTTTAGTTTGACTCCTTAACGTTTACAATTCATGGTCCGCTAAAGTTCATGCGCTCTCTAATATTCCAAGCTGCCTCATATTTTTGTGGGTGTGGCTTGTGTTCGACACGAAAACCCCGGGTGAGGGCATGTTGTGGCTTACTGGCGATTTAAGTCGCAGCGTGGATGGAAGAAGCAAGATTTTAGAACCCAAAGAAACTGAGCGTTTCATAACTGATCGTAGGCTTTTAGTGAGATCAGTGAAGTGCGTGAAGAAAAATGAAATACACATTGTCAAAGGCTATTTAAATTTGAGAGCGGGATGAGCTGATGATCAGCAATGCAGATTGATGGTGGATATTATTATTGGGATAGCTTTACACGGAGCTGCCTCGCTGAGATGCCTCGCACGGGTCTGATGTCCACGAAAGAATTGAACTGCACGCATCAAAGACCGGCAAGCTCTCTTTGCATGGAGGATGGTGATCTTACAGTGTTAACGAATCCGAGCTTGGTCTCGCATTACAAACTCCCAAAGTCTTTTGCCACCATCATCATGAACAGCGCTAATCCAGGGATACTGAACCAGATGCCTCCGCACCTCAGTCCAGCCCTTGATGCCCAACCTTGCCAATATATGCCGTATCCTTGTACCAAGCCACGCGTCCTGCATATCACCCAACACTGATATACCACCGAGAAACAAAAGCCATAGTACGATACCGTCGTGTTCTTCATCCAAACTTAGCATAACAGCCTCCTTTAGGCACTTTCCTACGAGGCTGAATTTGAGGTATCGACGGCGACCGAACTGCAACATCAGGGTGGTAACAAACGCGGCAAGTCCAATATGATACGCGCCTTCGACTGGGTCCTTCAGCGGGGTTTCGGAAAGCGGGTGGCTCTGGACAACGCGGTGGCCCACGGAGACGACGAATTCTTGCAACATGCTGGACTCCAGTCTGAAATTGAGCTTCTCGTTGTTGAAAAGCGCGCATATATTCATCACGTCCTGTAAGATGCATCGTAGAAACGGGTTTAAATTGTGCGCTGACGGAGGAAGCCTTTCCCAGTCATTTGTGCGTACAAAGCCGTCCGTTCTCAATGATCGGTAGACTTCAGCCATGTGGTCTCGATAGAAGCATGTCGATGTGCCGTAGTGCAGTGCGTAGTCGACATCTGTTCTAAAGATGGGGATGTCAGCTGCCTTCACACCCCGTTTCGAATGAGTGACAGACGTACTTGCAAAGTTTCAGTGCCAGCATTTCGTTGTGGGCTAATTGACTCAAGCCTCCACGCAATTCGACCATCTTTCGAAGCCCTTTGTGGTGCACTTCAGCTTGCACATGCTCTTCTCGGACAAGATGCTGCACTACTAGGAAGTTGACCACAGCAAGAGTAGAGTCAGACAAGGCGTCCGCTGTGGCAAGCTTCTTGTTCACCAGATTGACTGCGCAGCCTAGATGATAGACAGCTTTTGGTGCCAGAGAGCCTCTGCCTGTGAAGAAGCTATCCATCGAAGCCATTAATGCCATCGAACAGTGATATGCTTGGAGGGTCAGCTCGTGAGCAAGCGGTTCGAGATCTTGGTGTGGGCTTACACATGTGATCTTCGAAGAGCATATGTAACCAGTCTCTTCTGGGCTTATACAGGGAATGGCAAAGACGCGGAGGATAAAGAGATTCCACGACAATTCCGTAAACTGTATCGTGTGAGCACACAGGCGCTTGATGGACAAGCAAGATTCACATTGCTGGACCAAGTGTTGACTCTTTAGCGTGACCTCGATGGGGAACGCAGAGTCAAGCAGGTGATCATTAAAGTAGAGGTAGTTTAAAGGTAAAGAAGCTTCGGGTATAATGCTGGGAGTTGTATCCAGCTCTGAGCTGTTGGCCAATTGCCGTGCGACATCGCGTCCAGGGTTGCTCAGAAATGCTGAAGCGGGCTTGCGACGATCGGGTTCTACCCTTGGACGACGATTCAGCTTGCGACCGACATTCTTCCCCTTCAGTACATGACTGCGTGCCAGGCTCTTCGTGAAGCGATCGTTGTTTAAAGAGTCTATAAATAGGAAGGTTGTAGTCATTTTCGTAAGTTCGCGCAGTGTTGGTCAAATGGCGGCGATGGCTCCAATGAGGCTTGTCTGATCGGTTCCTTTGGACTGGAAGGTTGTACGAACCCTCTGTCTCGTTACTGCGGGTGGGAGACCTACGCGGGAGTAAAGTCGTTCGGCGTTAGCGGCCATAAGAGCTGGAATAGTTGTCCGGCTCGTCACCAACGGGAGACATAGTTCCTAATTAGTGCTAGCGTATGGCAACGCTCCACGTCAAAAAGACCGGACCCGTCAATTTGAGACATGATTCTTGATTTGTCCTAGCGGACATAAAAACGTTCTGCTCGTCCACAGCATGATCGGAGCCGTCCAATGGTAGACCTATCTTGAGGAGAGATGTTCAAGATCCGCGGCATTTGACCATTCTACGACCAAATAGGTGATATGCCTCGCATAGAACATGAACATACGTAGTCTTATCGCCGGGCGCATGTTATTTATCCAGCGAGTTGAAGACAAGCTGAACCATTGTATATGGACATATAAAGCTCCGGTTCAGTAAGCAGCTGAACCGTATCCATATCCCAAATCATCGCCTCCAGATCTTCGAGCCAATCCCTCATACTACTCCATCGCAATTCATCACTATGCCTTCGATCCTAGGAATGCGAGTTGGACCAATTGCCTTCGGCATGATGCGTACGCACCTCTGCACCCCTTCTCCTCCCTTACTAACAGCGTCACCAGATCTAACCTTCCCTCGGAAGCCCGTCGAGCAATGCTTCCTCGCCATGCGCGCCGCTCTAGACTCCGGATGCAACTTTTGGAACGCAGGCACGTTCTACGGCACGCCCGAGTGGAACAGCATAACCCTGCTACAAGAATACTTCAAGAAGTATCCAGAAGACGCGGACAAGGTGGTCCTCAGTGTGAAAGCGTGCTACGATCCCCAGAGCAGGCGACCATACGGATCACCCGAGCTCGTTAAAAAAGATCTCGATTATATCCTGGGTCAACTGAAGGGCATTAAATCGATTGAAGTTTTCGAATGCGCTCGCGTTGATCCGGATGTTCCTGTTGAAACCACGCTCAAGTTCATTGACGAGGAATATGTCAAGAAAGGCTTAGTTGGTGGCATTGCGCTGTCTGAGGTTTCTGCTACCACAATTAGGCGAGCGGCGAAGGTCACGAAGATCGTTGCCGTGGAGAATGAGTTGAGCTTGTGGACTACCAATGCCTTGGAGAATGGCGTTCTGGAGGCATGCAGCGAACTCGGCATCATATTGCTTGCGTAAGTGCGATATGTTTGCCGAAAGCAAAAATTAGAACGACGATGCTAACTTGGGAGAAATAAAGATACTCGCCCATCGGCAAGGGCATGTTGAGTGGCGAGATCAAGACTCTCGACGACCTGGACCAGGACGATGTCAGACGCCTCTTCCCCCGTTTCTACCCAGAGAACTTCGCTGTCAATATTCAACTCGTCGAGCAAGCGCGCGGGCTAGCGGATAAGAAAGGATGTACACCAGCTCAGTTTGCCATTAACTGGGTCAGAAGCCTTTCAAGCAAACCTGGTATGCCGGAAATTATTCCTCTACCTGGCTCTACAAAAGCAAGTCGCGTAGAGGAGAATGCTACCGTATGTGACTTGACACCCGATGAACTCGCTGCGGTGGATGCGATTCTGGCCAAATTCACGACTGCTGGAGCGCGCTACCCGGCAGGTATTCCCACGGAGGTCTAATTGGTGCCATTCTCAATTACCAGCTGGGCAGTGTTGGATTAGGGTATGTATAGGAGACATGATCTCAGCGCCGAGGAGAGTTTGCATGTCCATGAATCTTAAATCAATCATTCTTTGCAAAGAGTACAACATTGCAGTAATAGGTGATGATGCTAAGCACTGATTCCCACGCCCACCTACGTTGAATCGCTGGATACGGATGACGCTGCATCATCGCGTCCAGACATCGTCAAGGTCACACTATATTTGAGAAAGTGTACAACCACGCTCGCTAATATTCCTCGTCCGTGGGCTTTTCAGTCTGCCACCACTCGCGACCATGAATTGCAACTTAGTGCCTTTTAAATTCCTTTAGGGGCAAAGAAAGTGTAAAGAACAAGAAGACATTACAACAGGGGCCATTTATACTTCCACATCCCGAGCTAGTAAACAACACCATTCTACCGAGCTGTGATGATGCTGTTCACCGACGCCATGCCCGGACTGGAAGGAGGGAAGCAGCATCAGGTTGACCTGTACCCTTTTTGCAAAACCAAGTCCCAATATATACGGATCCGTCTATGATTTAGGCGACCCAAATCCCCCTCCGTCATGCCATCATCCATAGTTGCCTTTTAGTCCTTTCCACAGAGAACGAAGCAAGTGTGAAGAACACAACTACGCAACCTAATACTTCCTTTATACCTCGCTCTCCGTGCTAGCACCAAGAGCAAGCTAAACTGCGTAGAAACTTCGACGAAGCTGCTCACCACCGACACCTATAATTCCAGGAACCTGGAAAGCGATGCGACCAATCCCCATTCCTGACCGCTGGGTACACATCAAATAATTGGTCACTGTATTGCTCGTATAGGTTACCACACATGACCAATAAAGTGCTAATAGGATTGTCTTATGCGACCTTGTCCCTTCACGATTCGGGTTCTCGCTACCAGAGTTGCTGTTGTGATGCGTTGAGCTGTTGAGCTGTTGAGGCTGTTGAGGCTGTTGAGAAGAGTCAGAAGCGCGGGGTGACGATTCGGAGTTTCTCCACGAGTAAAGGCACTCATGTGTTCAGGGATAGGAAGGGTTTAGTCTCCACAGCGCACAGAACGCCCCACATAGAGCTCGCGGCAGCTTTTCTAGACCGCATCATGTGGGCGAAGAAAGAATTGTGGAGAAAGTTGGCCAGTGGCGTAACGGCCCCTTTCCACACTCCCATAGCCACCTGGCTCCGATGAAAGAAATCCGTACAGTTGTTCCCGTGATGAATTTTATGATCAAAGGAAACAGACATAATTCCCATTGCCACTCTTCTTTTCAGTCCTTCTCCCAGGGCCGGCACAGCCATTTTTCCATCCACTTCCTATTTTAGACCGCCCAACCAAGCAGCCCACATGGGATTGTTCAGTGACCGTTTTAATTCTCTAAGCAGAGAAATGTTTAATTGTGAGGGAAGTAGGTCCGCGAGATTTGGCAGACTTTCATACCTTCCCCAGGTCAGGACCGACATAGTCGTTGATGGTTCTGCTTTTTAGACTGCACGGCCCGGTACCCCATGTAGCTCCTCTTAGTCGTTTTAAGTAACTCTAGCAAAGGATAGTCAAGCGTGAATCCAACAAATCCGCAAGGTTTAGCAGGCTTTTATACCTCTCTATCGTCGCTCGCTACCATACACGAATACGCATCGTGACGGGATGCTGATCTTCATCATAGTCTACTTTTGAAAGTTGGAAGAGTGCGAGGACATGATATGATCTTTGGGTGCCTTTCCGTTCAGACGGCGCGCAGACATAAGGGAGTTTGGTCTTGCGTTTTAGACCGCACACCGCCTAGCACTCCATCGAAGAGAGCATCTTTGTGTTTTAGACCGCCCGCCGACACTCCATCTGAAGAGCTTGTACGCTTTTTAGACCGCACCACGAAGGACTCCATCACTGCCGTCTACGCTGCTTTTAGACTGCAGTACGCAACACTCCATAGCTCATGCTCTAAGGACTTTTTAAATCGCACCACCCAGCGCTCCATCATGAGAAATCAAGTGATGTTTTAGACCACCGCATACCGCTCCATTTTCATGGGCCTTTGTACTTTTTAGACCGCACAAAGCGGAGGAACTGTGAAGAACAGAAGCCTAAGATTCTAGGAAATATATATACCTTCCACAGCAGCGCTAACCCTCCCATCACACCCCGGTGAAGTTCACCATTACTCATCACACTCTTCACGAAAATATCGTTACTAAATTCTATTCGCTAAGCACAGAAACTGACTGATGCTATGCATGCACGCCCGCCTGCTAAACCTTCATCCGAACAAATCCTCCAACATCTCCACTTCTGTCCGACACGCCATCATTCCATTTCGTTCCCAATAGTCCTTTTGGAAACACACCCTGTCCTCCACCGAAGAATCGTGCGTCATATGATGACCTAGCTCAGGATATAGGCCAGATTTCCTTGCCTCCAATCAAAGATTCCAACGCTGGGCCGAGAAAACAAGCACATACCGCACATGCAGTACAGAAATCGAGGCAAGGAAATGTGAAAAGTGTGAGGTATCGTGAAGGAATCAAGTCGTGAGCGCATAAGGCAAGCAACAACGAGCCTTGTACCGCTGCCAGATCAGAGAACAGGCTCAACAATGTAGCCACGAGCGTGCCTATGGAGATTTGGAGGCTCATGTGAACTTGACGTTGAACTCCCAGTTGCCCTGCTTAAGGTTCTCCGCAGTATCGTCGAGCAGGATCACTCGCCGCTTTGTGCAATACGACGTCTTGTCCATCATGTCGACCTTTAGACCCTGCAGTTGGTCGATAGGTTTCTCAAACATTTCGCTCAAATTCTCCACCGCCATCTCTAAATCCTTCTGGTTGTCTTCGAAAATTTCGGTGAGGTTGTTGCGCGCGAGGTAGTATGCAAAGGCGTAGGTCCACTTCAGAGTCTGACGGCATTGTTGCAAGGCCTGCGACGCTGAGTCTAGATACTGCACTTCTATCCAGGACATGCCTGTAGAAAGGAGTTAGCAAAGTTCCGGCGGACGAGATATTTATCTGTTGTATGATGTCGAGTGATGACGCAGATCACGGTTTTGGAGACTTACCCGTTGTGTTCTGCAGTTGCTGCATCTTCTTCTCCGTCTTCAGGTAGATGTCCTTGTCGAGCTTCGCCGATTGCTCGTGGTTGGCATACCGATTGTAGTAATGGAGATAACGCTCAAGCGACAACCTGCTCTTTGCCTGCGCATCCCGCGCTTCCGAGCCGCTCTTCTCTTCGAATCGGTTACAATTGTACCAACTAGTCCCATGCTCCGACCACACGCCCATGCACATCCAACAAAATTCATGACGACACTTTCGGCAAGTCATGTGGTTGCAGCCACCATTCTTTTCAATAGTCGAGTTGCATTTGGGGCATTCTTTTGTGTTTGCCGAGATCCAGTTGGCTGTCTCGGAGTCGTCTTCGCACTTCTTCAGCCACATCTTCACCAGCGCACAGGGTGCAGGTTGGTGGTCGTTGAGCGAGCAGCCAAAGCAGAAGTCGTGGTTGCACTCGCAGTGGACTGTGGGCACTATCTGCATCAGGTCCTTGTTCTTGACTCCGCACTCGACGGCGTAAACACAGTTCGGCGCAGGGCACCATCGCAGATTGTCCTTATCGTCGACGTACGTTCGGGTAAGCAGCTCGTGGTATCTGTGAATGTTAGCGCATTGTCCGACAGGGGCGTCGGGCGTTTGACATTTGGCAAGGTTGGGTATAACGTACCTATCCCGAAGGTCATCTGCCACAAGCAGGTCTAGCGATTTGGAGTCCACGATCCGGTTGCACCCATCTCCGGGACATTTGATGCGGGCTGCCTCGCCCTCTTCTTTGATCTTGGTATACAGATATTGTCGGTAGCAGTCGGTGCAAAAGCGGTGGCCGCATTTCATCGCAAACGTCTCTAAATTCGGATCGTCCTCGCAGCAGATGTCGCAAACAAAGCCCGCGACCTTCGTGATCTTGGGCGGGTTGTTGGCTGCAGCCTCTCCTAAGCCAGCGCTCTCGAGAAGCTCCTCCTGATTGTCCATATATCGGTCGATCAAGCGCTCCTTGTTCCATCGCAGGTGGCGGAGGAGGATCGCAGTGGCTTCGGGTGGCTGACCGAGGATGTTCGACACCTCCTCAATCTGCCTGTCTTGCGAGGCTTGTATTTGCTGAGGGTCGAAGACTTTGAAATCCACCTCGTAGGCGTGTTTTCGGGGGGCCATGTCCTTATCTTGAGACTCAAAGCCCACGTCATCCTGCTCCATATCAAAGTCGGAGTCTATAGTTCATATGTCAGACGGATGTCCTCGAAGCAGGAATCTTCATTATTCTTACCTTCCTCGAGGCCCAGGTCGCTATCCTGATCGTCCATGAAATCGTCCCCGCTCGCCTGCGAGCTGTTGAAGTCATCGTCGGAGTCCATCTTGGGTGAGGCTGTCGTGGTGATAGGTGTGGCGGGCAGGTCAACTCCGGTGTCGGGGGTTTGTTTCTTGTTTGGTGGAGCGGCAGAGGGTGCGAGATGGTCTGCTATATCGTCGGCCTTACGCTTGCGGGAAGCGGTTGAGGGCGGCGTGGTGATGTTCTGGGAGAGCCGATCCCGCCGCGATGACGAGACCAGCAGCTGCAAGTGAGGATGCGAGAAGGAAGAGACGCCGGAGGGTGACAGGCAGAAGAACGATAACAGAACCGGGGCGAATATTGGTCAGCTTGACAGAGTCACAGGTCCACTGGAGGTAGGCTTGATGGAGGGATGCGGAGAGAGGGCGCGTTTGACCGCCCGCGCTAGTACTAAAAAAGAAAAGCGCTCGAATGTCGAGTGGCAGGCAACACTCTGCGGCGTGGGTTGAGGCCTCGTTGCGCACAAACCAAGTGTGTGGCTCATCTAGAGAAGTAGTGAAGTTGAAAACATACAGTGCTCGGCTTAAACACCCTTCACACATTTTTGCGAAGATGATCTGGGGAGTTCACCCTCATCATGTTTGCTGCTGTACGAAACTATGCACGGTTGAGACTAGGGTCTACTAACGGGCACGGTACTGCCCAGATAATCCTCGGTAACGTTGAACAGTACCACTGTCGTAGGGTGGAATATCTCAACATTCCCCGCCCGAATAATAACCATCTATGCAGAGCGCCAGTTGGAATGACTACTCCGAATCCTCGTCATCTTCGTCATCCTCCTCGTCACTTTCCTCCTCTGATGACTGGTTCAAGAAGTCGATCAACTGCTGCGTCTTGCTCTTCACTCTCTTCAACTCCTCGCTCTCTGATGACTTCGGATCCTCCCACCACTGCAAGACACCATCGTCTTCGACAGTTTCCAGCTCAACCAGTTTCGTTGCGCCACTCAAGAGGATCATGTCCCCGCTCTCTTTGTGTGCGAGATCTGCCTGGAGCAATAACATGAAGTCAACTTGGTCAACTTTGCTTGCCTTATCCTTGTCGAATATACACCGGTCGATCTAGCAGTTTACGTCGATTAGCTGCTGTTCCCATGGTCGCTATCATTAGACTACTCACCAATTCCTTGTGCTGTGAGAATACCTGGCCCACCGACTCTCGTATGCTCGTACCAGACTTCACGAGCTGTGTGATGCGCTTCACGAACGCCGAAACAACTGCACGGCGGACTTGGTGATCCGACGCATTTGTGCTCATGCGCAAGGCTGTCAATTCCAACTGGATGTTCGCCGACTCATGACCCTCAACAAGCGAATCGTATATGCTCAACGAAGCATCGTGATCGAAGTTTGCGGCGTGTTGGCTGTCCTGCGAGCCGACAGAAACGAAACTACTCGTATGTGAACGGTCATGGTCGACGGCGAAATCGTCTTCGGAATCCGAGTTGAGCGTGGATATCGATTCGAGCGAAAGGTTTGCAAGATTGTACATGGACCCGGTAGAGATGAGACCATCGACGATCTCGTCTTCGTCTTCCTCGTCCGAATCATGGAATTCAAAGCCAATCCCGCCTGCACCCACAATGTTGATGTCTGTGCTCCTTTCGGTTGCAGGTTCATCCACGTCTCGTCTCCCACTTGCCTTCGTGATTCTGTGTTCACCACGAATTTTCGTCCCTTCTCCAATGGTAACCCCGTACGAAATGAGAGCACCCGATTCAATGGTACACCTCCTCCCTATGGAAGCTTCGTCTGCAATGATGCACTTCTTGATGGTAGAACCATCCCCGATGCTTGCATAGTCCCACAAGTATGCGCCGTCCATATTGACGCCCTTTCCGATAATGCAATGTCGGCCAATGATGCTGTTTTTGATAACGCTGCCATCTCCAATACTTGTCCCGCGGCCGATGACTGTCTTGGGAAGGATGACACAATCGCGTGCTAATATGACGCCCTCTTCTTTGTATATGTTGCCCTTCTGTAACCGGTACGATTGACCCTGCACCAGATTGCTGTCTGGACATAAGGGATATGCCCAGCGCGACACGATGTCTCTGCTCACGGCGTCGTATGCGTGCAAATTCCTAACTCGCGCGGCATAATGATCCGAGACGATGTGGGTGTGGATGGTCTTGCCGTTGAGCTCGTAGTCTTTGAGTACACTATGCAAGAAGCCTTTCCTGGGCGCTTGGAAGTCGAAGTTATCGCTCCAGAGCGCGAGAACCTCGGGCGTGCATATGTCAATGCCGCAGTCGATCAGGTCTTGCCGAATGTCAATCTCTTCATGGCTTGAAAGCAGCTCGGTGTCGATGGATAGGAAGTGGGTCTGGTCTTTGTTCGGCATCTGCTCAAAGTGGAGGCACCGGTCCTTTGTGGGGTCTACAACGAAGACTGGGCTCGTTCCCTGCGCTTTCGTTCTGTGCGTAGAACCAGCCTCGCGCAGCACCATGGTCATGATCGCATTCTTGTCCTTTGCGCGCCTCGCCCTGTGCGCGGCGAGTGCCGACTCGAGCGGCAGGTTACTGACCACGTCGCCGTACACCATGAGGAAGTCGCCCACCAGCAGGCCGCGTGTGTCCAGGTCGCGCATGGCGTCGCCGATGGAGTGCGAGGTCGACTGGATGAGCTCCAGCTTCGAGAAGGGCGAGGACCGTGACGACCATTTTGACTTCTTGACGTACTCCTCCACCAGGTCCCTATGTGCGCCGCAATATACAAAGACCTCCTCGACACCGGCGTTTGCGAGGAACTCGAAGGTGTATTCAATGAGCGGGGTATTCGCGAGGGGCAGGAGACACTGGCAGCGGTTAGCATGGTGCTGCGCGCGCATGAGGGTGCATACTAACGCGTGGGCGCTCAAGCGTGAATGGATTGAAGCGCGTCTCGAACGGGTCGGCCAGTATCTAGAAGCGTTAGCATGCATCGCATGCACGCGCAGGCACGTGCAGCTCTCTCTCACCACGGCCTGGAGCGGCTCCTCGCGCTCTTCCTCGCCAGCTTTGGCTTTGTCAGCCATCTGGCTCTTCTTGCCTTTGGGTGGCATGTCGTGCGCTTCGGATTGTGCGTGGGTGGGCTGGTTGCTGCGCTTCCGAGTGGGTTGTAAATTTGGCGATGACTCAGGGACGAACCACGGAACGCCGCCCCAAAGCTGTGCGTCGCAGACCCAAGAGATCCAGGAAACGGTTTAAGGTTAAGGTGGGGCGTGCGGGCTTGCCGCAGGACCTTGCGCGAGTCACTGTGCGAGAGGCCTTTCCTGGCTTTCACTTGTGGCGGTGGAGGTCTAGAACTGCTGACCCTGTAGGTCTGGACGACCAACCTGAATGCTTAATGCAACGACACTCCTCTGGGCAGCAATGCTATGGAAAATTGGCTTAGAGAGAATCCTTCAAATAACGTCAGACAATAGCTGTTGGAACAGTGTAGACGTTGCTCATATTACACTATTTAAGGGCACCAAACGGAATTAGGAAGCATGTGAACAGACGAAACTTGGTTGACTTCACCCCCGGCTAGGTCTTGACCATGTCATAGGGACGAATGATACGACAAGAGTACGCAATGCATGTTGTCAAGGCCATGAATTGCGCTACATTTGATATCTTCTAGCTGCATGGACCCTCTACTCCGGATGATTCCGAGCACTCCCATGCTCCACCCCAAGCGCGGCTCTATCTCTCGCGATTTTCATGTGGTCCCCTTTCAGGACATGTCACCAATTTGCAAGGCCGTGTCCGTTGCTCCTCTTACAGAAAGCATCATCCCAGAAACTGAAGGGAAACTAAAGTGAAGCACGACCGGCAGAATGAGCCGTGGAATCCCGCACCAAACCCTCTATGCGTCTTTCCTTGTCCAATTTCCGCCAGATCACCTAGTTCTTTTCTCTCCCACTGCTGCAGAAAATCAAATCGTGAGTGAATATGAATTCCCATCCAAGTTAGAAGGGACTTCAGCGAGGCCGTTGCATTGGATTCATAGGCTGTGGCGGTAGGGGAGCGTTGGCATACATTTGTTGCCGTTTCGCCGGGTTATTCATGTTGTCCCCTCCAGAGATATCTGATATTTGTCTCCTATGCCCGGCCTGTTGCGGAGCATGGCTCGGCATTGGCATTTGTGGTGATGTGTTATATGGCACGTTTCCTGGCACTGGTGACATCACCGGAACTCCTTGTACAGCATAAGCTGCGGGATTAGCGTGAACAGCATGCATGTATTCGTCCGACATGCCGGTAGCCACGGGGGACACTCCAGGTACTGGATTCGGCGAATTCCAACTTGCGGTCGCCGGCGACTTGGCGGGCGATTCTTCCTCCTTCAAAACTTGTCGCGTGGAAGCCAGAGGTTGAGGGGCTACCATGCCGCCTTCCATGTGCGAGACGGGCTTCTTCAAGTGCGCGAGATGCTTTTCCAACATTTGCAACAGGCCTTCTTTGGTGAATGGCTTAGGGAGTACATCATTCATACCTAGAAATATCAGCAGAGGCTCGATGATTTGGCCTACAAGGCGAACATACCATGCTGGAAGTACATCGATATGTCGTCGCTGCGAATGTTGGAGGTCATGGCGATGATGGGCGTATTGTCAAACTGCCGGATCAAATGGCACGCAGAAACACCGTCGAGATTAGGCATTATGATATCCATTAGCACTAGATCGTACTTCGATCCGGCATTCATCTTGTTAACTGCTTCCAGACCGTCGAGCTAGGCGAGTCAGTATGACATGGCGAATGAAGAACTGCAACTTACCGCGCTGTCGATGGAGCAATGGAATGCATACAAGAACTTGCTGCCGATGCGACGGCACGTAGGGTCGTCCTCAACAAGCAAGATCTGCGGCTGACGCACCCATCCGGGATCGACCTGTGTGCTCTTCTTTCGAGGTTCCTGGAATTGCGGGTTGTTTGAATCGGCTGCTTTAGGTGGCATGCTATAGGGAATGTTGTTGATGTGCTCGCTGTACATGGGATCGATTCCGTTTGTTTGCCCAACCGGATATACAAGGTTGTCGATATCGCCAACGCGCATCGAATTGGTGGAGCTGCCGGCCGACGGTGGCCCTCGACTATGTGGTCTCGCATTTCGAATAAGGTCGGGCGGCGGTGTGGTAAGGGTTCCGTTCATCCTCATAGTGATCTCGTTCATGTGCTCGAGATTTCTCGGATTCAGCATCACGTCCGCATTTGTCTCACTCAACAGCTTAGAGGCGTGCTGCAAAGGCGAGGCAGGGATGTCATCTTCGACGGGCTGGTTCTGTCCTTCCACATTTCCATTCTGGGTCTGGGTACCGTTCGCAGGGAATGGGTTTCCGAGCCTACTGTCGCGCCGCCTTTGCGCGTCCACGTTATGGAGGAAGGTCATGACGTTTTGCATCACATGTTCGTGATTGACGACTGTCTTTTGCAGTCCAATCACCTCTTGAAGCAGCATCGAGTGGTGGATGCTGAGCTCCTGGTAGCGGTTTTCAAGGGCGTGCAGCTGCGCCTGGGTTGCCACTAGCTGGTTGCTCATCATGTCCATCTGTTGTGCAGGTATAATCACCTCTTCAGTGGGCTGGTTTGTCTTGCGCGGAGCTGGCGCTTTCCGTCTGATGTTGTCCAGCGCATCTTTGTTATTCATCTTGAAATCCGGATGCTTAAATTCCCAGGCCTGCATGGTGTCAGTTGCGCCTCCCCGATGCGTGTGTGACCAGCTCCAGGAAGGAGCCAGCATGGGGTCAACCTTACCCCAGGCCCGTACGGCGACTGTCCGTTTTCCTCATTATTGTGTCGGACCTTGTGAAAATCGTACTTGTTCAATTGCCGCACGAAGCTTGCAAAGTTGCTGTGCTTGAAGTGCTTGGGCAGGATGTGTTTCGTGAATTTTTCGTTCTAGCCTTCCGTCAGCCTCCCCGCTTGCGAACCATGACAGGTGCCACGACGTACTTCTAGCACCACAAAGCTGTCGCCGTCATTTCCCCATCGTACAACGTTCTCGTCGGTCGGGTTTTCGAGCATTCTGTCTCGCGCGCATCAGCAAATGAGGCCTTATGGCCGTGGTCGACAAGATGTGGACGTACTTGTACAGCTTGCGAACCTGCAACCACGGTTAGCAAAATGTCAGTACAGATTGAACGCTGCACTTACAAAGTCGCTACTGCTCGACCCTTGTGACTGGCTGTCCATGTTTGCTGGGACTCTATCGACACTTCGCTAGCGCACTATCCAGACACCCAGCTCTTTTCCCCAATACCAGACTATATTCGCTTTGCGATCTATAGCGCGCCTTCTCTCGCAACCGTGGCGATGGTGTTCGCGATGTCGCCAGCCGGATGGATGCGCGATAGCTCACCCGCCTTGCAGTGACCGCCTTAGCGGTCTTCGGCCTGTGACGTCTGATGCGGGATGCGGGAGTACAGGGTATTCGCACATGAGCCTGCGGTCATGCGCCGGGACCTCGCTGGGGGTCTTTTTTAGAGGTGATCCAGAGGGGCAGCGACAAAGACACGGGCGAGGAGGAAGGGTGAATTAGGTTTTACGAGTGGGTATCGAGCACTAAAGCAGGTTGAGGAATGCACAGGACGGCGGACGGCGGCACTCTAGTGGCGCTGAGTGGCCTGCAGGGAGAGCTAAGATACAACGCGCCGAGGGCAGGGAAAGGCGGCCAGGGTTAAGATCGAGGGCTTGAAAGAAACAGTGCTGGGGAGCCATTAGCCAGCATCCGTCCGTACCCCGGCAACTACCGCCCGTTCTGTCGCAGCCGAAATCATCTCGAGAGCACCACTCGCCACGCACTGCGGCGTTACAGCGGCCATGGCGGCCTCTCTTGCAGCAGCAGCAGCGTCATGCCCAAGCCTATTCGGTAGGTCGACCGCGTGTGCGTCGGGGCACTCGGCTGTGGGTTTTGGGCCGCGTGCGACTAGCAATGACGGAATGGGCCAAGCGGGATCCCGGCTGCGAAAAGGAAGTCGCAATTAATCGTGTCGGAACGCGGCCGCCGGCGCCAGTATTAGCAATTTGACATGCAGCGCATGCCTGTTCTGAAGCAGACACGGCCTGCCATAAGCCCATAGGCCCTCATGGCCAGCGCAAGAGGCGTCCTGGGAGCGCATTCTTTCATGATTGACGATGGGGTCCAGTGATGCCACACTGCATGCCCTGCCTTCCTCACCAGGCCCCCGCAAATCTGCGCTCGACTGGGTAAGCGCGGGCGCGGATCTTAACTGCCCTCGGCGAGCCACTCGGGCGGTAATCAATCCCACGCTAATCCGCCTCGAAACACCAAACACACACTCACCAGTGACCAGCGTGTCTACACTGCTCTTCAGCTCCGCCACTGCTGACTTGTCGCCATGTTTGCCGCTCGCCGTCTCCCGCGTGTCTTGCCCCTTGCCGCGTCCTCCCGCCGCCTGTTCCACGCCTCCAACCCGGCTCTCATCCAGATTGGCGACAAGATTCCGGATGTGGAACTGCCTGAAGGCTCGCCTGGCAACAAGGTGAAGATTGCGGACGAATTGAAGAGCGGCAAGGGTCTGATCATTGGTGAAGCCGTCCAATTGATCGTCAAAAATGTTATGTACTGACCATTACCTTAGGCGTACCCGCAGCCTTCTCCCCCGCGTGCAGTGAGAGCCACATCCCCGGCTACGTCAACGCAAAGGAGCTCAAGGATGCCGGTCGCGTATTCGTAGTGTCTGGTACGTCATGTCTTTCTCTGTGGTCTGAATGTAGCTGATTTCCGTATGACAGTGAATGACCCCTTCGTGTATGTTTGAAAGCATAACTCTTTTCGGAAAAGTCAGTCTAACAATACCTAGCATGAAGGCTTGGGCAAAGAGTCTGGACCCGTCAGGATCGAGCGGAGTATGTTATTCATTTACTATGGAAAGGGGTTGTGATTGACGTTCCTCAGATCCGCTTCCTGGCTGACCCAGACCTCCGCTTCACCAAGGCCCTCGATCTGTCTTTTGACGGCGCCGCAATCTTCGGTGGTGATCGCTCCAAGAGATACGCCTTGGTCACTGAGGATGGCGCTGTGAAAGATGTGCACGTCGAGGCTGACAACACCGGACTGGACGTGTCCTCCGCCAAAAATGTCCTCGGGAAACTCTTGAAGCAGTAAACAGGGTACCGAGGCGGCATCTGACTTGCACCAAAATATGGATCTGATCCAGCTCCATTTTGCTTTGTAGTCAATGTACCCAAGGCGATCAAGTGTGCACAAGCATGCATTGCGGCCAATCATCGCCAATGGCGAGCCACTTTGCCAGCAACTGTAGGACTATGTAAAAATTGAACAACGGACTGATTTCCAACATAATCGTTTCGAAGTCTCTAACCTTCTCATGTGAAGACCGATGATTCCGAAGGCGTCCTGCAGAAACCCACCAGTGTCTCGATTCTACCCCTACCGCAGTTCAAGGTACCACAGGATACCTGATACGTTGATCGAGTAGCTAATTTGTGGGTTTTGCAGAGCAAATACGTCAGTAGTACACAGCTCAGTTCCACCTACGTGCTGCGTCCATTATCATGGTCTTTCTTCCCTTTCTCTTCTTCAAGAACACTCAAAAGCCTGTGCGTTATTCGATCCCTCTCCGCAATGTCCACGGTCCCATACACCTCTCTTGCCTCCGCAAACACCTTATCCTCCCAACCATCACCTACATTTGGCGTTCCTGCATCGCTCCAACACGCCTGGACTGTATCTCCAATGTTCTTGAAGAACCCTTTAAGCCCCGCAGTTCCACCTCCTGCGTGGTAGCTTTTAAACGGACCCGCAACTGCCCATCGCGGCCCCATGCTCGTTTCAACAATACTGTCCAGCTCTGACACGGAAACGACTCCCGAGTCTACCAAATGTACAGCTTCCCGCAGCAGCGCGAACGCGAGCCTGTTCGCGACGAAGCCCGTAGTCTCCTTGTGGATGTGTATAGGCACCCGATTCCGCGCGCGCCAGAATGTCTGCGTTCGCTGGATTACGTCCTCGGACGTCTCAGGCGACGGCACGAGCTCGAGCAGCGGCATGAGATGCGGTGGGTTGTACGGGTGTACGACCAGTAGGCGGGACTTGTCTTGCATGTTTTGCGCCTGCCGCGAGGCTGGGATGCCACTCGTACTACTCCATAGAAGGGCATTTTTGTTGGCGTGCTTTTCTACTTCGGCCCATAGCTCTTTCTTGAATGGCAGGTTTTCCGGTCCGGATTCTTGGATGATGTGCGCGTGGACGACGGCTTCTTGTAGGTCGTTTGCGACTCTCACATCAGAGATTGAAATTGGCGCGTCGTTGTTTGGAAAAAACTTTGTTAGGTTGTCGCGGATGTATTCTTCTGCGTTCGGACGGGTGTCGTAGATGGTCAACTGGGAGGGAGCAGGTAGATGGGAGAGGTGGAAGGCGGCAAAGGAGAGTCCAATCGTGCCGGCCCCTATTAAAGTAATCCTGAGCTCTTTATCTGAATTGGCTTCCATGTCTCTAGATATTTTCGATGCAGGATCGCGTAGGTAAACATTTCGAACACGCCGACGGAGAAACACGCGGGGCGATCTCTTCCCCTTTCGGATAGCTTCTCCAGTCCGTCACAGCTCCCACCTTTCCCCGCACCATGCCAATCCACTCCTGCATCATGGGTTCCGCGTCGCGAACGCATCCCCGAGGCATTCAATGGCGCTAAATACTCTCAAGCTGGACATAATGCCAGTCTTGAATTCCTGTCCAGCAAAGCCTTTTGGCCAACTGGATCTCACGCATTACCACCGTATCGGAGACGTGTGGAAGGGATAGCATCAAGATGGTTATCTTTAAATCGCATCAACCGCCTATCGACTGTATATTACCCTTCGTGAATGACATCACGTATAACGGAACTAACGCTCGTCAGTACCTACGGAGCTCACAGATTGGGACTGGCTTTTCGACTCGAGGTCGAAATACTCACCCATTAACCGCTACCCACCCAACGAGCTCAATGGTTTTCGGAATGCGGTCACCAAGGAACGAGTCAATTGGGCTGATGTGAAGAATTATTCCACATACATCTCGACTGCTCTCGTCAAGCACTATGGCCTCCGCGAAGGGCAGACCATCTCGCTATTCAGTCAGAATACCGTATGGTATCCGGTAGCTATGTTCGCGGGATTGAGGGTGGGAGCAAGAATCTCCGGAGCAAGCCCCGCTTATAATGTCGAAGAAATGACTTTCGCCTTGAAAACGGCGGATGCGAAGTTCTTGATGACGACGCCTAGTAGCATGGAGGTTACGAGCAAGAGCGCGGAAGCAGCTGGATTGCCTAAGAGCAACGTGTTCTTGCTTGAAGGAGAGGTGCCTGGGTATATGGCTGTGCAGGAGTTGATTGAGATCGGCCGCTCATTTGGAGAAGAGAATCAAACACCAGTATTCAAGATTCTACCAGGGAAGAAGAACAAAGACGTATGCGGCTTCCTCTCGTTCAGCAGCGGTACGACAGGTCTACCCAAGGCTGTCATGATCTCGCACCAAAACGGCATCGCGCAATGCCTTCAAATATAGCAAATCACCCCTGCTAATCATAAAGAAGATCACGGCCGTGCTGCCATTGTTTCACATAATCGGGCTGGTACACCAAATGCATCTCCCCGTATTGCTCAACGAGGAAGTCATCATGCTTCCACAGTTCACCATGGAAGGCATGCTCAACACTATCGTGGAGTACCAACTAGGCGAGCTGCTCCTGGTACCGCCTATTCTGATCCGACTTGTGCGCGATCCCATCGTTGACAAGTACGATCTTTCCCACGTCATACGGTTTTCCTCTGGTGCCGCTCCTCTGAGCGAAGAAATCATTCAACTATTGCAGAAGAAGTTCCCGAAAACCGGTTTTAAGCAGGGCTATGGAATGGCAGAGTCGTGCTCTTGCATCACCGCACATCCCCCAGAAAAGTATGCGTACAAGTACGCTCATTCGGGCGGCGCGATCTGCGCCTCGACTGAGGCCAAGATACTGAAGGAAGACGGAACTGAAGGGGGTGTTGGAGAGCAGGGCGAAGTGCTTGCGAGAGGGCTCCAGGTTGTGATGGGATATCTCAATAACGAGAAGGCTACGAGGGAGACCTTTGATGAAGATGGATTCCTTCACACGGGCGACCAGGGTATGATCGACGAAGAAGGGGTGATTCATATCACTGATCGAATCAAGGAGCTCATCAAAGTGAAAGGCATCGGTGTCCAGTGTACTGCATGGATGGATTGGAGCTCCATCCATTTGCTCCGGGTGGACTGGATAAATCCATAGAGAAACTGAAACCGACCAACCCACAGTACTAACTTGTACACGCAAAGGATCAAACGTAGTAAAAAGTTTAAAATTACTCTAATATTAAGGTTACTAAAGGTCTTTAGTGTTAAGCTTAGTAAGCTCGGCCATATAGTGTTCGGCCACATATAGTGTTCGGCCACCCCACCAAAGCAGCCACACAGTATAGAGTCGCAATTTTTGTCAACAACAACAATTATATTTGCTATACAGTACACATAGAGTTAAGAGTAAGTGCTGCTGCTGCTGCTGCTGCTTTTTAAGCCTCTTTTTCTAATAAAGTACTTGCCTGTTAAGCCTAGAAAGCTACTGCTGGGTCAATAGCTGCCTTAATACTCTAAACGTTACTAAATTACTTATTTAGATTAACTTAAACTCGCTTTCTTACGCGGGTAACCCTAGTATTATTTAATTAATATTTAAGTTATTAATTTTTAGCCTTAAGCTAGACTGCCCTAGTGTTAGCTTCTGCAATAGTCTTGCCTGTCTTACTAAGCACGAGCCGGGTGCTTCGTAAGAGGGATTCTGACAATAGCAGCTATTGTTGAGCCTTATATAAGGCCTGTGAGCTCTAAGGTGTAGTAAATATTGACTCGGAGGCAGCTGAGGCCTGGCTGGTAGGTAGAGGGGTAGCTGGCCGGCCAGTTACTTGGGATGATAGCAGTACAAGGCCTGGATTGTATGGGCAGAGACCAGAAGCCCTCTAGCTAGCTTGTATTACACGATCTGACAGAGCTTCTTCTCTTGCCTTATTGTATAACATAATAAAGCGCTCCTTCTTAATAGGTGTTGCGTTATTAAGGGCAGAGAGAGCTCGGATCTTATTATAGTATCTAGTTTTAAGTACTGAGAAAGGAGCGAGATCTAGTGGCTAAAGCAGGTGTAAGGCGTGAGGCGGAAGATATAGGAGGTGGATCTTGTTGACCTTGTAAAGCCACATGAAGTTAATTAGTATGTAGGAGCTATGGCTATCAAGTAGGAGTAGACGATAGCCACTAAAGGATAGTAAAGTATTTAGTATAAAAATATGCTATAACTATTTATATCTAAGTAAGTTTAATATCTATTTATTCTTTAATGTTATATAGAGCTAATTTAGTGTATCTTATGCTAAGAACTACGTAGATTATAGATACTTACCTTTAAAGATAACTAGGCATTAAAGTTTAACGCTAATAGCTAAGATAGTCTTAATAATTAATACCTACTCGTAATCTTTTAGGAATTTAATATAAGCCTTCTTTTTTAATAAACTGGCTACTACTTGGGAGTTTATACATACCCCTAGTGCGACTCCAGTCTTATCCATATTCTATATATCCTTATAGTGTATCCCTAGCTCGAATCTAGTACGCTTAAATAACTTAAGAAACGCGCGAATTATCTTGTAGTTAGCTACTATAGTCTATGCGCTTTTAATTATTTAGCTAACTATAGATACGACGCGTGGGTTGCGGGTGATAAATTGTGGTACCTATAGTTGACCTAAGGGCTCGTAGTTGCTGTTTATATGCAGGATGCGGGTGGCTATCTCTTATACGTAAGGATAAGATAGGGGTTATGCGCATAAGTCCTTATTAAGTATCTAATTTACTAGAAAGGTCTCTTATTCTAGAGTTAATTACTATTAATTTAAGTAAGCTATCGCGTTAGGTTAGCGACTATTTATACGCTTTTAAAGAGTTAATTAAAAAATAGCTTAAGCCTTAGTAGCCTTCTGCTAGCTTGTAAAAATGCTAGTATTAAGATTACTAATAGCAGATTATATGGCTTATTTACGGGGATCCATTCTAAACGCGTGGTGTTGAGAGGATGGCCGAACACTATATGTGGCCGAACACTATATGGCCGAGCTTATTAGTAAAAGTGTTTTTAGAGAGTTAAAAATTATTATATATAAATCTGTACTATAGGCTATAGTATATATTTAGCGCTTTATTAGCTACTATTACTATTACCCTTAACCTATATCCCCTTCTAGCTCTTATAAAAAAACTCGTTAATGTTATCGTCCTTATATAGCTAGGTAATAGATTAGTGTTAAGTCCCTAAGGGATAGCTAGTCCCTATAGGGCTAAGGTTGGTTCTCGGACAGGAGTACTAGTAAGGCTAAAAAGGGATTATTAATAGCTTACGCGTATTAATAAAATATTAGTATTAAAAGTAATACGTAGTTATAAATAAATTAATAATATTTAAGTATAATTTAAATAATAGATTAATAAATAAGGATAAATATAAAGATAGAAGGTCTATCGTTAATATTTCTATATATAAGTCCTGTTCTATAGATCCTAAAGTCCTAATTTATCCTAAGGTCCTAACTACTAAGACAGTTTTAAAATTTTTAATATTTCTAGAACGCGTAACTTATGACGTAATTTATAATTAAGTTAAGAATTTAGGCTTAGACGTATAAATAAGTACTAATACCTTGCTGCACATTATATTAGATCTTAATAAATTTTAATATTAGCTCCCTTTTTAGGCTTAATATTTTTATAAGTTAACTACTTATAAAGCCGCTTTCTTAATCTATCTAATACTATTATTTATAAGCTAATTATCTTAAGTAAAACTATATATTTACTATAGTCGCGTGTTTATACTGCGCGAAGAAGTAGTTACCCTATTATTTATTATTACTATATTTAAATTGTACAAACTATGTTTAGTATAATAATTAAAAGTATAAGCTAGAGAAGATTCTTTTACCAGATTATTAAGAAATAGATACTAAGTTAGAGAGATTAGAGAAGTTAGAGGCTAAGGAGGAGGTAAAACTTTAGGTAAAAGAAGAGCTTGCTTATACAGCGCTCCTACGTGCTTATCTGGCATGAGAGAAGATAGCGCGATTACGTAATTAGCGCAAGAAGTTACGTTAAAAAGAATAAAAATTATTTAATTATAGCATGTTTATAATAGATAAATTAAAAACTTTAAAGGCTTATAAGGAGCTTGCTTAAGTAGTAGTATTAATTAATCCTAACACTACTCTAGGTGCTGAGGTAATAGACTAGTTTATAATCTAGTTAAAGCTTTCCTCTTCTACTACGTAATAGTACGCTAGTACTATTAGATTTTTCCTTAATAGTTTCGTAAGTAGTCTTCTAGTTCCTAAGTGTTCTTACTATATAAATAAATTTTCTATTTAATAAGGTATGTGCGTGGCTAATTCGAATATTATAGTATCTATTTAACTTCGAATTTATTTTCTTCCTTAGGTTAGTAATAAAAGGTTATTTAACTAGTATTTCTAGGTCTGCAGGTTCTAATTAGTTAATATAAAATACTAGGTATATCTTAGTGTCTAGTAATAATTCTAATTAGTCGTTAACTAGTAATATCTATTCAAAATATAGTCTAACCTTAATATAATCTAGTTTCTTGTGTTTTTTCTTTTAAATTTAAAGATTTTTTACAAGTAGATATGCTTTATCCTCCTTCTTTAGCTAAGGTATCGTTTTTTTGTTAGTATAAGAAATGCTTTGCTATTAAGCTTTCTTAAGAATCTTTTAGAGTTATTTATATTTTTTTTATAGTTTCTGCTATGTTAATTGCTTCGTCTATTTTAATTACTATAAGAAGTATCTAATTAAAGAGATATAAGTATCTTTTATAGTTTATATAGAATAATGTATATCTAGTTACTACTAATACTTTATTATTATACGCTAATTGTGCTATAAATAGTAAAGATATCTAGTCATTCTTTTAGATATTATAGTAAATAAGTAGGTACGTCTTAATTGTCTAATTTATACGTTCTGTTTATCTGTCTGTCCGTAGGTAATAAGCTATAGATAGTTTTCCTTTTATCTTAATAAGTGCTATAAGCGTTATTTAGTAGTGTAAGGTAAAGCGCTTATCTTTATTGCTAATAATTATCTTTAGAATGTTATAGTATTATATAAGTTAGTTTAAGATAAGAAATGCTAGTTCCTTAGTTATAGTTATCTTTTAACAGGGTAGTAATTTCATGTATTTAGTAAATTAATAGATAATTACTAATAGTAAGTCGTATCTTATTCTATTTAATAGGTCTTTTGACTTAGGTAGTCTAGTTACAAAGTCTATAGCGATGTCGTTTTATAGTGCTATAGGTATCTAGATTGCTTATATCTCTCTATACTTAAGATATATAGCGTGCTTGTTTTGTTAGTAGTCTATATACGTATAAATATACTTTATTCTTACTTCTTTTATTGCTCTAAATAATTAATTTTATTAGATAAGTTCTATTATTTTTCTAACTCTTAGGTGTCTATATATAGGATTATTATAGGATTATTATAGTATTATTATATAATTTTAGTTTATAGTTCCTTTAGTACTTTTTGTGTAATACTAAATAGGTAGTTAAGCTCCGCTGTAGGTTCTAATAATCTATTAAAATTCTATTATAGTATTATAGAGTAGGTCTTTACTTTCTCTTTTATAAGGTTTGTTACGACCACGAACCCCACAAGGATGAAGAAGCCAGACAATTACGCCAAGAGAGTAACTGTTGACGAAGTAGCAGAGTTAACGGGACCCAACGGGGCGCGGGGCAGCTTAGTCAGCAGTCACGTGACGAAGTCCCGCATAAAGGGAAGTCCCATAGGACTACCGTAGTCCCTGGGACTACAGGGCCTTGGCGGGACTACGAAGAAGGAATAGGCTAGTATATAGTGTGGCGACTTTCCTATTGTTGTTTCCTTCCTCGTAGTCAACTCATATATCTTCTGTGCGAGTACGTTCTCCTATACAGACTAATAGTTATCTTATTTGTTATAAGATTGGATTATTTAGCCGCGCTAAGTGTCGCATCAACTTATACCACTAAATAATCCGTAAAGCACCACGATACCTTACCGCCCTAACCCGGATCGGAACAAGGTGTGAGAGCCTCATAACAAGGTTAATACGTCTACTAAGGGAGTCTGCTCGTCTATTATCCTTTCCTAGTGTATATATAGTCTTAAACTTATACTATCTTAGTATTTTTAACTATTTTACTTATTATAGCGTAAGTTCCTTAGTTATTATAAATCTTATATGGTTTCTATAGTTTATAAAAATTATAGAACTTAAGTAACTAAGTGCATAAATTCTTTAGTACTTAAGTACCTTAATAATTATATAGAGTTCCTTATTGTGTACGTTATATCATATCTCTGCTCTACTAAACTTGCATAAGTAGTAGGCGATAAGGTACTATTTACTATCCTTTTCTTACTTCGCGTAAGCGCTAATTATAAGATTGCTTACGTTTATCTTAATTCGTAGAGGTTCTTTATCCCTAAAGTAGCTAAGAATTAGTACCGTAGTGCATGTTTTTACTAAGTCTCTAAATAATTTTTTTATATTTTTTAGTCTATTTAAGAGGCGTCTCTTTCTTAGCAAAATTAGTTAAAGGTATCGTAACCTTAGCGTAGTCTAAGATAAACTATCTATTAAATCTATAAAATTTTAAGAATTCTTAGACATTCTCAACTATCTTTAGTATAGGCTAGTTTATAATACATTTAATCTTTTCTAGCGTAACTTTAATTCCTTTTATGCTTATAATATATCCCAGGAATTTAAGTTATTTTATATACTATTTATATTTTTTTAGTTTAATTTTAAGGTGTGCTTTGTCTAGTGCCTTTAACACTATTTATATATGAGGAATATAATCTAATTTATTATTAAAAAAGATAAGTATATGGTCTATATATATAATATATAATAATAAATATATCTAAATAGTTATAGAGTATATTATTAATGAGTGCCTAGAAGTTTGCTAATGCATTAGTAAGTCTAAAGGGCATAACTATATATTTAAATATTTTATAGCGTAATTTAAACGCTATCTTCTACTTATTACTTTTCTTAATTTATATATGGTAGTATCTATCTTATAGATCTATTATTATAAAGATTTTAGCTCTTAGGAGTTAGTCTCTAAGTTTTAAGATATTTAGTAGTAGGTATTAATTCTTAATTATTATATTATTAATCTTTTAGTAGTTAATGTATAGTCGCAGTATTCTGTCTTTCTTTATAATAAACATAAAGAGACTGGCTGCTAGTAACTTTAATAGTTATATATAGCCTTTTTTAAGGTTTATTTTAATAAATTCTTTTTCTTGCTAGAGTCCCTTTCTAGTTTTGCCATATAGTAGTCTAAAAGGTGACGTTTTTCCTTCTCCTAGGTCTATGGCGAGATCCTAAGGTTAATGTTCTAGAAGGTTGGTTTTTCCTTCTCTTTTAGTAAACATATAATTCCATGCTTAGTAGCATTTTAGAATTTTATAAAGTGTGCTATTATTTATATTTTTATGCTTTATAACTTAGTGGTTCCTGCTAGCGCCTACTAAAGGTGTTTTATATTTATTAACTTCTAGTTACGAGACTAAGTTATTTATAACTCTCTTATTTACTGCTATACTTTATGAATGCGTAGATTTTACTTATAATATATATTTATAGTGCTTAAAAAATGGCGTTTTTCTTTTTTAATTAATAATAGAGTTATGCTTTCTTAACTGGGCTATATTTAGTACTATATTATAATTAGGTTTTTTAAGAATGTTAAGAGTAATTATCTCTTAGTGTCTATAGATCTTAAGTATTATTTTAACCTCGTATTCTATTCGCAGCGTGGTAGGTAGTAGGTATTTATTTATAATATAGACAGTATAGGGTGTAGCTTTCTTGCGCTTATAAAGTCCTGCTCTATTAAGTGCGTATTAAGATACGTAACTTTCTTATACTTTTAAATTTAGTATAGCCTTTATCTATATTCCTTTAAGCTATACTAGTAGCTTAATTAACGTCTAACTATTTATAGTATTTAGTTCTTTAAAGGCGTGCTATTGCCTAAGTTTGGGTCTAAAAAAGATATTTTCTCTATGGGTAAGTCTATATATCTTAGTAATTTTTCTTTGTTCTCTAAATAATTATTATATTATTTTCTTATATAGATTGCTTCACTAACTTCTCTTTTCTTTTTACTTTATCTAAGCGTACTATCTCTCCGTGGTAGTTCCTTAGTCTAAATCTAAAGAGTGCTTTATTCTACTTATATTTCTTATAGCTAGAGTGGAGGCATGTTTGCTATTCTATAAATATACAGTTTCTATTAATTGATATTAATAGTATATTATTTATAGCTTTGTTTAGATGCGGATGTACTTAGTTTTACGTTTATTTTAAAGGTGTATATTATTCTTTATTACTAAATAGTTAAACTATTCTTATTAGTATTAGTATTTTTAAGTTAGAAAATATTCTATTTACTTTTTTACGTAGTGTGTAGTATATTAGTCGTGTGTATAGTATCTTTATTAAAAGGTACTGTATTTAGGATTTTGTTAGTTTAGGTTATATATTAGTTTATAATTATTTTCTTTTACGATATATATCTTGCGTAGGTCTTAATACTCATATCTATTATTTACGAATTCTCGCGTGGCTTTGCTAATTAGGCTAATTTATTTTAGTAAATACGTAACATATTTTGTTTTTATTACTAAGTATCTGAAGTCTCCTCCTTTAGATTATTATTTATCTAGGTAGTTAAAGACGTTTTACTATTTAATTTCCTCTAGAGGTGTTTATACTCTTAGGTATAGTATAGGAGATTATTATATTAGTTAGTTTTTCTTATTTAAACCTTTGTTATTAGCATCCTTGTATATGCAGAAGTTTAGTAATTTTAATTACTTTAAGTTTTTATTTAAAATATTAAGTTACTTAGTGAAAAGTACTACCTACTAATTTTCGTTATCCGCGTTTGGGTTATTAATAGTTAGTACGTTAAACTATCTAATAACCTTATTCTTAGATCTACAGTTCTTAGCTATGTAGCCTAGTTTACTATATATAAAGTCGATACGTGTCTTAGTCCTTAGTAAGCAAGTTTTATTTAAGAGTTATATATAGTTATTATTAGGCTTTTAAAGGCCTAGAATCTTCCTTATTCACTTTTTTAAATTATTAAATTAGATTCCTTTTATTAGCTAGTAACTATAAAAGTTGTATTATTATCATCGAGGTACCTTTGTTAAGATCCGATCTTACAGGCACTTGGCTAGGCTCCAGAGCGCCTATGGTCTTATGGTGACCAATGAAGGTACAGTACCTGGAGGTCACGTGACTGCTCGACGCGCTCGACTCGAGCAAGTCGAGCAGACGCAGAAGCCAAGACCTCTGCTCGACGCGCTCGACTCGAGCATGTCGAGCAGGACAAGTATATAGGAACGCAAGAAGGAGTCTCTCTTCTACTTGTGTTTAACCTGTTTATTAATCTATCGTTTGGATCTGAACAAGCAACCTTGTTAATTTAATTGTGCTGTACACACCTTTAATACCAACGCCCTCAGTGACAGGCGCAAGCTATCACTACAACCCTTTCCCGTCCTACCAGTACTCCTGCCCGAGAACCAACCTTAGCCCCTTAGAGAATAGCTACCTCTTTGGGATCTTAACAACCTTTAGTGCTTTATAAACTATATGTATAGGTTTTTTAAAGCTAGCGTTTTTTAGGTTTTTACGAAATTCTTCTTGCAGCGTAAACTATTCTCTATTAATTTTAATTAATTCTTTATATAGCTTAGTAAGAGTCTTAATACTTATATGTTACAAGGAGCTAAACGTACCTAAGCCTGTTCCAGATAAAGGGAGGATAGGTTAAGGGTAAAGCACCTCGCGGATATTTATGTTAAGATCCCAAAGAGGTAGCTATTCTCTAAGGGGCTAAGGTTGGTTCTCGGGCAGGAGTACTGGTAGGACGGGAGAAGGTTGTAGTGATAGCTTGCGCCTGTCACTAAGGGCGTTGGTATCGAAGGTGTGTACAGCACAATCAAATCAACAAGGTTGCTTATTCAGATCCAAACGATAGATTAATAAACAGGTTAAACATAAGTAGAAGAGAGACTCCTTCTTGCGTTCCTATATACTTGTCCTGCTCGACATGCTCGAGTCGAGCGCAGCGAGCAGTCACGTGACCTCCAGGTACTGTACCTCCATTGGTCACCATAAGACCATAGGCGCTCTGGAGCCTAGCCAAGTGCCTGTAAGATCGGATCTTAACAATTTAGTAGTTAAAAGCTAGGGATAATAATAAGGTTAGTCGTAAATAATCTAATTCTATAACGAACTATAGAATAACTAACTAAGAAATTTACTAATTTGTTATAGGAAATGTACGTAGTGTTAATAAGTTAATAATAAGGAGTAGGAAAAGTATAAAGAAATTATTAAACTATATACTATCTATCCTAGTCCTTGCTATTATTAAAATTATTATTATAGTCCTACTAAGATCTTCTTTTTAGAGGTAGTCCCTAAGACTTACTATAGTCCTAATCCTTGTGCGGGACTTCTCGCTTATACAGGACTATATTACGTAATTGCTAATTTAAGCTACCCTGCGCCTTTGTGTGTTCCTTTAACGCGGTCATTCCGCCAACAATAACTCTCTTGGCGTAATTGTCTAGTTCCTTTGTTCCTGTGGGGTTCGTGATCGTAACAATTATCTATCTCTAAGAGGGCTAGAAGTATAGTTTAGTATAGAAAATTCTTATTAATAAAGTAAACTATAATACTATTTAAAGCCTTCTTCCTACGGCTCGTTTAGAGGTTAAATAATAAGTTAATCTTACTAATAGCCTTACTAAGTACCATTCTTATGTCCTTTTTATAAACTTTATACTCCTTTTGTACCTAGCGTGGGACGATAGTGCTAGATAGTATTACCTTTTAATTAATAAACAGGAACATGTAGCTAAGGATTATTTAAAAATATATAACTATTAAGCTTCTTATATAGGATATTATCGTGTACTACCTATTAGAGGATATCTTATTGAAGTATTTTTTAGCTAAAAGGTTTTTACAATCTAACTATACATTTCTTATTATTTAGAATCTATTCTATCTAGCAGGTCGAGCGTTATAGTATTATTAAATATTATAATACCAATAGCTGTCTCTTCCAGGAAAGTATTTAGATAAAGGCTTTTAAAATAGCTTAATATAGACTTACTATTTTAGCATACTGTAATGAGGTAAGCGCCCCGCTTACTAAGCCAATACTATGTGACTTCCTCACCTGCACCAAAAGGTACGCACGAGAATACTTAAGCCAAGTATTACTCGTATAGTATAATATATATAGGATATGCTAGGGTCAGCCACTAGCGCTAGTGTTTGATCCTAGCCTAGCCGGAACCTCTATAAGCGAGAGAAGGCCACGTGTTCGACCGTGCCTACCTCGTTACATATACTTTATATAGGTACTTCCTTTTACCTAATATATAGTAAGCCTAATATAAAAACTAGAGGCTTTTAAGTTTCCCCCTAATAGAGGAACCCCGTATTTCTACTACTAAGTAGTTATTTAGCAAGGTCGTTATAATTAATAGAGACCCTCTAGCCACTTTAATAATTAATTAATAAAGGAGTAGTTATACGGGGCTTAAAAGCCACTCTTTAGTTTAATATATACAACCTTACTATCCCTTAAAGCTCTATAGGCACCTGCTTACTATCTACTTTAATAAGCACTTTTAGGGCGTTATTATCTTTAAAATTTTTAAACAACGTAAATAAGTCAGAAAGTAATAATAAGGGCACTAATAAGAGCTAACTACTTAATAATTAGCTAACAAGTAGAAAGGGAGGCGTATTTGGACGTATTTGCGTACGTCTAGTCCTTATTTTAATGGAAAACCTCTGAAATCGATACAAGTACGTACAAATGGGATGGCTGAGGGTGATCACCGTGATGGACTGACGTTAAGATCTGATGCCCCACATTAACCCCTGTCCATCCGAAACCGCATGAAACTACAGTGCTGCACTAAAGCAGCCAATCAGACGACGGCATTACAGTTTCATATTCTCCATTCCACCCGGAGTGGATGGAGTGGATGGATCACAGAAGAAATCCATCCATGAAGAACACTGTCGGTGTCGCGCCTGCAGAACTGGAGGACCTACTGCTAGGTCACCACAAGGTCGAAGACGTGGCTATCATGAGCATCCTGGACCAGTATTCAGGCGAGCTATCAAAGGCTTTTGTAAAGTTGAAAGACGATGTTCAGGCGGATACGGCGGTTGGAAAAGAACTCATCGCCTTTGTGAACGAAAAGAAGGTACGACATAAATGGGTGAAGGAGGTCGAGTTCATCCCCGAGATCCCGAAGAGCGCAAGCGGGAAGATTTTGAGGAGAGTATTGAGAGACAAGGAGAAGAGCGGGAAGGATAGAGGTGTGATTGTTAGGGACGAGGCTAAGGCTAAGCTCTGAGTGGTTGGTACAGGCTTGTATTTCGCATTTAGCTCCAATTCTGGCCGCAACCTCGTATATTGATGAGCAAGGCGCTTCGCCAGTGTATAAATAAAGCAGCCTCAAAACAACGTTGAGGGACTTTTGCGACTTTTGCTCTAAGAATTGCTCACTCGCTTGTTACGCCTACACAGTACCAAGCAAGAAGTTCTGTTACAATCGCCATTGCAACGCCTATATCGTAAAGCAAAATACCAAAGATTGCAACACCGCGCTCTCGCCAAACATGACAACACGCTCCAACTACTGCCCCTGGAACCCCTCCTTCGAAACCGCACTCTTCCCATCCTCCTGCTCCACCGCCGCAGCCCTAACCTACGCCCACACATGCGCCCCCTCCCTCCCCTCCCCCCTCACACCCTGCTTCCCCTAGGGCACACCCACCACCCTCTCCTCAGACTACACCTTCTACTCCCCCGCCACCGCCTGTCCCTCAGGCTACAACTACGACCCCATCCGCACGCGCACGTCCGCCCTCTCCATCCCGCGCACCGCCGCCGCCGAGGACCAATGGATCGCCGGCGAAACAGCAGTGTACTGCTGCACGGACGGGTACACGTGGAGCGACGTCACAGGGCACTGTCGCTTGCAGTACGGCGGGGTTTATGTGAATGTGAATTGTATGAATAGCGAGGATGTGAGCACGAAGACGTTGAGTGCGTTATGGGATCCGGTGAGGGCGGTTGCGCCGTTATTGCAGTTGAGATTTCGCGAGAGCGATGGGACGTTTAAGCCGCCGAAGAGTATGGAGGTGGTTACGACGTCTGTGGGAGGGAGGATGGGCCGGTGGAGACGGGAGGGGCGGAGGGGACGGGAGGGGTGACGAGTGGAGGGGGTGAGGTGACACAGAAGCCTAGGGGTGGAGAGGGGAGGGCGGCGGGGATGAAGAGGGCGATGGGGTTGGTGTCGTCGGTGGGGGTTGGGATATTGTTTCAATAATGGGCACTGAGGAAACGGAGACGAACAGTTTAAGGTAATGAATTGCTTTGACGTACACCCACAACCGCACATAGTGGACGACGAGATAATTTTCAGATTGTTGAAGTTATTGGAAAGCTGTATATGACCTATGGTTTACGGTCGCATTTAGAAGAAGACTGGCTTAGAATTTATCAAGTTAACACTACTACTTGGGCGTGGTTTTGGGTAAGTTGCCTGCACGCATGCACTACTAAGCAGCAGACTTAGTATAATAACTGTGCTCTAGATGTCACGGAGACATTCTGCATCACGGCTGATGCTCCCTTTAGCAAACTTATGGAGCGACAGAGATATCGTTCATTTCGCTAGTAGAGTAGAGAGTCTATTGTATACTAAAGTTCCCATTGCAACGCTTACATGGGATTTTCTAACTATAATAGCGAAGCGGGGGATAAGAGTGAAAAATACTATGGACGATGGTAACCCCCAGGACGTCATCTGAGAAGGAAAAAGGTTCTGCGCACCCTAGAGGTGCGACAAAACGACGTCATCGCTCCAAAAAGGAAATTTTTTGTGGTCAGTACGGGGGTCGAACCCGCGACCTTGGCGTTAACAGGAAGCTATTAGCACCACGCTCTAACCAACTGAGCTAACCGACCAGTTGTTTTATAGATGAAAATTTTCACCATTTTATAATATATATAGAAGCATAAAAACCAGCACGCCACGAAAGTATCGCCGTCTTCCTGCACAGTGAAAATTTTGACTGTCTCTGTGGTTGCCTTCAACGGCCTGTGCGGATAAGCGAAAGATCGCGGGGCACTAAATCGGAGTGTGATCAGTGGTACGCGCGATCTCGAGTGCGCGAATCGTCGACGACTTTTTTATTCTACACATGCAACAGATTTCTGCTGTAATAAACGGTGCGAAGCATTCGTGCTCTATCAGCGCAACCGCTTGTTCAACTCTAGTCTACTAGCTTCGGGTTATGTTTTGCAAACAAATTTCTAATAGCTCAGCACGTTTCTCCATTCCACTACAATTCACACTACAACTGTGGGGAACAATCGTAAACCAGTTAGAGACGGTATCTTGGTTTATATCATTCAAGAAGAAGCTAGACTGTCCCTCTCCGATCAAAGGGCTACATTTTGAACGTCAGCGCCAAACGCTAATCTGAAGAGCATGAATCCACACGCTGTGCGGTGATCTTTTTATTGATACAGGATTCAAAACCTAAAATCACGGCCACGCGCGAGATGTACCTTGTGCAGGACGACGTGCATCGTGGGGAAGCAAGAATGAAAACTGGAGAGCTTGGACGCGCGCCCGTGGAGCCAACGTCATCGCTAGCCACCAGACCAGAAGCGTACCTTACGGGCTGTCGCGACCATGCGACCCGGACTATTACATCTCGCGTCATTAGCTGTACGTTTCCCATCAGGTGGATTTTCGTCAACGATGCCAGGATCACGATAATACTTCTCAATGTTCCTGTCCCCGCGTTCGTTTCGTGTGGCGCGTTCAGCGGCGAAAACCCTTCGGGATCACATTTGCGCGAACGCGCAGAAAGCTCACGGATTTCCTATCGTTACAAGAGCTGCATCCTACGCGACCACTGCATTTCGACAGAAAACCCAATTCAAAGCCCTAACCACACAACGAAGATGCGGGGATTGGAAGCCTTCGAGTGAAAGGACGAGGTCCATCAGTATCGAAGTGCCGCATGAACCTGTAGCAGGGAGTGAACCTGGCATCAACATTCAAGATGAGGATGCATGGCCGGAATGGAGAAACAATGCTGTCAAAGTATGTATTTGGGCTTGTGGTGAAGCTGAGACTGTCCTGAATGAGCTCCGCTGAACATGATCTAGTCACAAATCACGGTCGTGGACTTCTGCGTTGATCGTATAGAGAAGCATGAGCTTGATAATTCCACACTGGAAGAGTTCCTTGCCAGACCCCGTGAGGACTGGGTTAAGTGTCGATGGTGAGATTCGCCCAAGAGCGCTATCTACGGAATATACACTGATTGAAGATGTTGCGAATAGGTATTCTGTAAATGGTCTAAGTTAGGATGTGGTACGGATGCTTGGGAAAAAGCAGAACTTGCACAGCCTTGCCATTGAAGATCTTATCCATACAAGGAACCGCACAAAAGCAGATTGGTACCCAGAACACGTTTTCGGTAGGCCGCATGCTTGCCACCGTTACGCCCATGTTGGCTGATACCTGAATAGTACTCCTAACTCTACAGCGACTCATCCATACGTCGGAGAATCCTAACGGATTACCACCACCCCGACCTAAGCACGTCAGCATACACAGTCCAGCATCTCGAGACAAGCAGGTGCCTGATGAATACAAGCAAGCCGTCAAGACATTACAAGCATATCGCGCTAACTCAGACGACGAGAGAACGAAGTACATGGAAGAGCATTCCACTCTAGCGGCGAGAGATCTCATGGTATCTGTGGAGCAAGTATCGATCTTTCTTCAAAGCGACAATACCTTAGTCTCATTCTTCGAACACTCCGCGGATGTAATTGAGGAGCCGATTCTGAAAAGACTGCAGTCCTCTGAGACTATCCTGCGGAGAAGCGGTGACGCGAGCATGGTAATGCATGCAATCATCGACGGCATCGTCGACCTAACCATCCCCATTGCGAGCGCGTACGAGGAAAGCATAGCAGAGTTGGAACTGGACGTCCTAGTCGATCCGAGCATTGCCCATTCGAAAGCTCTGTATGTTTTTCCATTTCTACATACAAATGTATTGTCACTAACGCACATGAAGCTACATACTCACATCCGAGCTTTCCCTTCTTCGGTCCCAAATCGCCCCAATTCAAGGACTGGTAAACGCACTGCGTCAGCACAATTCGAACGCACTCGTCCAGACGACCGATTCAGCTCAAACCCCTTCCTCCTCTCACATCGCCAACTCACCACCTCCCTTCGCTCCCAAGGACCCGTCTACGGGTTCCATCACAATCACGACTCTCGCTCATACTTACTTCAGCGATGTCGAAGACCACTGCATCATGGTTCTCGAATCCTTGGAGCGCATGCGCCGCTCTGCAGATCGCATGATCTCTTTAATCTTCAATACCATGGGCGCGTATCAGAACGAGAGCATGAAGCAACTGACCTTTGTTACGATTTTGTTCTTGCCTATGACGTTTCTGGCAGGGTACTTCGGCATGAATTTCGAGGAGTTTCCTACGCTGAAGAACAGCGATGCGTATTTCTGGTGGCTTTGCATACCGGTTACTTCAGGGATGATCTTGATTCTGATGTGAGTGTGCCCTAGAATGTGGAATCGTTTGTTTTGGGAGAAGGATACTGACGACGCCCAGGCGGCAACGAGTATGGCGTGGCTTGACGCGCTTCTGGCGGCGCAGAGATGCCGCCAAGTCGCGGAGAGCGAAGACTCTGGAAGGACAGAAGTGGTAATTGGCCATTAGGCCCAACCGGGGAGATCAGATTCCACGGTCCCGAAGTGGAAAAATACGAGCTGCAAAGTTAATTTTAGGCGGTGTTTGCCGCATTTACCTAAGTTTAATGGTGGTCAAGCAGAGGGATGCCTAAAACGAACCGACTGCCGCGTTCCGATTGTTTCCGTGCAGCCCCCAAACGTGGCACGGCGTCAGACCACATCCTCATCACCTTTCACAGCAACAAAATCTCTATTTATCTAAGCAGTCGTCAGCTCTCTTAATACAAGTTTAAAAGGACTCGTAACGAACCTTATCCAGGCATTCTCCAAACTCTACCTCCGCCTCCGCCTACACCTACACCTACACCTACACCTACACCTACACCTACACCTACACCTACACCTACACCTACACCTACACCTACACCTACACCTACACCTACACCTACACCTACACCTACACCTACACCTACATCTACACCTACACAACAACATCCACCACCACCACCGTATCCCCAGACCTTTGAACGTCCCACAGCAACAAAACCTCATCGACAAAACTACACTTCTCCACCATGGCAACAGCAACTCTCCTCGGCCTCTCCCTCCCCCTTCCACCACCCGCCCTCACAGCCCTCCGCCTCACCCCCCTCCTCACCACCACCGCCTCCCTCACCCACGCCTACATGGAATACCTCACCACAACCTCCTTCCTCACCGCCCCACCCACTCACAACGCCCTCACCTTCTCCATGGCCGCAGGCCGCACCGCCCCCAACACCACTACACACCCACACAAAAACGCCGCGCAGGTCGCTGCAGCCCTGGACACCGTTGTCCCTGTGTGGTTCGTCAACTTCTTCAACACCGGCGTGTGGTCCGTCATCGGACTCAACTCTCTCACTTTACTTTCTTCCGCCGCGAATTTGTGGGTTGTGGGGGGACTGGGTGCGGCGAGGGGGTGGTATGCGGCAGGGTTTGTGGGCGCGCTGGCGCATTATGCGTTTGTGCCGGGGGTGAGTGGGGCGGTGGAGGGGTTGCATAGGCTTTGTGTTAGGGGGGCGAAGGGGGAGGTGGGGGAGAAGGGGAGGGCGGCGAGGTTGGTGAGGGAGTGGGTGGGTGTGCATAAGGTACGGTGGGCGACGGTGGATTTGGTGGCTTGGGTGGGGTTTGCGGTGGGCGTTGTTAGGGTGCTGACGCCGTGAGTGTAGGGTGATAGGTATTGAGGAGGAGACGTCGTGGGTGGAGGAAAGAGAAAACGTCCTTGAAGCTTGGTTTTGGAAAGAGTGGCGAGTCAAGGATTAGCACTGCGGGCATGTTGAGAATTAAAGTCGCAATTGAGTTTGTACGAAACACCAACCACGACATAGATCTGGAAGTTGGGTATCATTGCATAGCTCTAAATCCCCTACACCATAGCTCAAACGCCATAAAAATGCACCCAGAACACTGTAACTTTTCCACCCATAAACGCCGCCGCAATGTAACAGCTCGTAATCAAGCATCGCCCACCCCTCACCACCCTCTTCGTTTCCCCCGATACTCAGCGCTCTTCTCTTTCCGCTTGACCTTCTTGATATCATTACGCCTCTTCTTCTCTCTCCCAAATTTCTCAGGTTCAGCCACAGCCGCAATCTTCCTCTTCTGTCTCCTCTCCTCCCTTCTCTGCCTCACATCCTTCTGCACACCGCTTATAACGTTGAGGTACTCTTGCGTGCCCATGCGCTTCTGCAGCGTGTTCATGACCTCGCGACTCTTGTCGATGATGGCGCGGTATGTGTCGTTGAAAGCGGCTTCCGTCGAGCGAGGTATTGACGTAGCAGGATCTGTTAAGGTCGACAACGTTGTCAGGAGATGAGGGAGGGATGACTCGATGGCTGGAATGGGAAGCTTTGTTATCAGGGTTTCTAGGAGCGTGGCGGTGGCGGATTTCGGGTAGAGTGAGGAGAGCTTCATGATCTTGGTCTCGCGGCGGATGATACCCGATAGGCGCGTCATGAGCCGGTGGATGGCTGTGGGAGTGCCGGTCTTGGTCTTTTCTTTTTGTTGAGGCTCCGGAGGCGGAGAGAACCCGCCCCATTCTTCATCCGAGGCATCTTCGTTTGCCTCTTCTGCTCCATTTGCTCCATCGACCAGCGTGTCATCCTCTAGGTCTTGATCATCTTCCACTTTCTTCCAGTTCCACATTATCCCGTTAGCAGCCAAACATCGCGCCAAGAAAGCCAAGTTGCGGACGCTCTGAATGCATAGGTCCTCACTGGCATTGGAACTTTCGAGATTTCTGAGCAAAGCGTGTGTGAGCTGAATTTGGTGTTCCTCGATAAGCTGCATCCCACGAGACCCTTCCAATGGCACACTTTCAAGGCCCGAATCGCTATTCGCACTGGACATGTCGGCAAACAAAGTCCCAATCAGCTTCGCGGCAGTAACTTTCACCCAAGCATGCGGGTACGAGACACAGGCTCGTATGGATGCCCACATACTCTCCCGGGTTGACGAAATTGTATGATCCGGCCAAGGCTTGCACAGCTTTTGGAAGACTACCAGTGAGTAATAGATCAGCTCCCAGTCCTCCTGGTCGCGTCGTTGGAGACAAGTTTCCACAATAGTTTCAAGCTCCTTCATGACGAACTCAACTTCTTTCGGTTTGGTATCCGCAACTTCGAGATACAAACCCCAGCACTGGATACCAAGCCGCTTGAGACCTGCATCCTCGTCCTGCTTCAGCCAATCTCTGAGATCGCCGGTAAAGCTCTTGAGCTGCTGCGCGTTCGCCTGCGCGAAGATGGACTTGACTAGAGCGCCAGACATGGTACGACAATCGGCCGAATCGTCGTTGGCCATCGTATGGACTAACGGGATAAAAATCATGCCGAGATGGTCCTCAAGAACGTTCGCACCAACTTTGTTAAGAATCAAGCTCAAAGCTTCCATAACAGATTGCCTACCCTCGACATGATCGTATCGCAGATTCTTGAGCAAGAACTCCAATTGCTTCTTGAAGCGATTCTTCGTCTGAGGATATTCGACCAGGAATTGGAAGAAAGTGCTACGCGAAATCTCTCGCGCAGATTTGGTCTGATTCGTGATCATCATGGTAGCAACCTTGTCCATTACCTCGTAGAATTCGGCGATCACAATCTTCCGATTCATGACGGCCTTGAGAAAACCGAACGTAACACCTTGACGATCAGGTTCATCGATATCTGGTAAGATGCGTTTTAAAAGGTTGGCAAGATCTTGTTCCCGAATCTGTACGTGGGGTCGTTCTCGGAGCACGCTGGTCAAGAGCTTCAAACAAGCTTGTGCGATCTCAGAATTCGAGGACGTGGCACCTTTGATTGTACGCACAGCCTCAGTGACATAGACGGAGCAGCTCTCGTCAAGTTCCTTCATCGGCACCTTGATAATTGTGGATAGCAGACGAATGGCGGATGTTTGTATCTCTTCCTGGCCTGCAACTAAGGCGTCGCCGATGACCGGAAGGAACCCAGACAAGTTTTGAGGCGTTTGCAAGCGTTCGTGCTTGCGGAGGACGGTCCTTAAGATGTCCAAGCTAAAACGAATGAGCTTGTAAGTGTAGAGAGTCGTAGAATGACGAGCACCCGATTTTGCAGCGCCTTTCATGTTGATAAGGAACTTTCTGTTCCTCGGATCCACGTGCTCGGATCTCTCAGTGCGATTGTTGGACTTGTAAACTTCCTGTATAAGCTCGTAGCAAAAGACCAAAATGTCACGATCTTTTACTACTTGGCTTTGGAGTACACCAAGCCCAATGCGCCGTAGCAGTTCGTCGATTTTCTGCACCGTCCTCGCATTGAGCTTTTCCAACAACAGAGACTTGATGGGTAGAACGAGGTCAACCAAGTGCGATGGAGTGGTAGATCGTGCGATGATCGAGATCGTATCGAAGCTCTTGCTGCTCTTCACCTCCTTCATTTTGCTGATGTATTCTTCAGCATCTTTCTCTTGTCCGGTAACACCGAAGCAATCGTCCATGATCACGTCCATGATCTCCGTGAGGCAATAATCCAAATCACCCGGACTCATTTGCTCATCAAGCTTTACTAGTATGCTGTGGACGGTGAAGGAGAGGACGTGGAGCTGATATCCGCGGGCAAGCGCTACACGAAGAGCGCGGAGGATAAAGCCAAAGTACGTTGGGCCGGTGAATGTAGCAATTTCAGCTAGAGTGTTTCGGGCCATTTGCCTGCTATCATCCGAGCGACTGCGTAAGATATGAGCAATGTCCATGAAGACGGCGGCGATTCGAGTTTCAATCTCTGCGGGCGGTAGGACCATGAGCGCCTTGCATACCGCAATAGCGACAGGTACACGTAAACTGACTGTTGACTCATCTTTCTTGCGGAGAAAGTCGTTCAATTGAGGCAAGAGATTGTTGACAATGTCGTTCGTCAACTTGTCCTGCTGGGGAAGCGTCTTCGAGAGGGTCATTGGCTGGTCGAGAGCATCCGGTTCGACTTCCATGGCATCCGTGCCATCGAGTTCATCAGCATCATCGGCAGTTTGCTTCGGAGGCTTAGCCTCCGGAGATCCAGACGAAATGTAGCCTTTTGCACGCCCTGCGCGGTTCAAACCGTCAAGCAACCCGCTCAACAGCTTGATGATGGTCTTCTGAATGTCTTCCTTGCTCGAGAGATAACCGATGTATCTCTTCAGTAAAGACCGAAATTGTGGCCACTCCAACCCCAAGCACAGAGTGCTTATAGCCTTGACGGTTTCGCCAGCCAGGGCGTTTGCGTTGTCATCATCAGCTTTATTGAACACGAAATGCTCAAGCAGCGGGATTAGGAGTTGGTAGATGGATCCAGCCTGTAGATGTGAGGCATTAGCAGCGAGTCGGCGCAGTGCGCGTAGACGTCGGTGACTTTGTATGTGCAGAACGTTACTGAAGAAAGACGCTTCCTCGTCCTCTGATAGCAGGATATGCAAGTCGGCCACAGACGGCCAGTCTTTATACGTCTGGACCAGCTGAGCGAGTACGGCTAGAAATTCAACTCGAACAAGCTCCGATTGTTCTCGCATGCCGAACTGCAGGCCAGGAAGGATCGCCGCGGAGATGAATTCTTTGATATCCTCGCCAGGGGAAGATGTTTTAATAAAGTGTCGCAGTGCATGCGATGCATTGACCCGGATGCTCAGCTCGTCATTGTCTTTGATGAAGAATAGCATGTTGTAGACAAGGGGCTTCCATTGCAAAAGACTGTAGCTTGACTCTCCGGTGATTTCACCGAACGCGTTAGAGCGGCGATCAAAATCTGGTTCGTCAAGGCGTGACGCAGAGTAAGCATTCAAGGCGTGGCAGAGCTGCTCCACAGCCGAGAGTTCGTCTCTGAAGGAGGAAAGATCTTCTATGATGTCGCAAAGTAAGTTTCGAGCGTTCTTGTCCTTCATATACGCAAACAAAGGGCACATGGCTTCGAAGACGACTGCGAACAAGTCTGCCATGTCGTCGCTCTGGCAGCGTGGGATGAACCCGTGCAAAATTCTTAGCAGTCCAAACTTGGTAGCGGCGTTGACCCGTTGAGAAGGTTGCTTCAAGAGGAAGCTAGAAATTTCGATCATACTGCGACACTCGGATGACCCTGCGACGTGTGGAGCAAGCTCCGCTACAGTGTGGACTGAGCTCTCCAGTACGTCTTTGCTTGGACTCTTTCGCAGAAGTGCGCCAACGTGGACCAGGATAGTGTTTGCATAGGGTTGGACGATGTTAGATTGAATCCTGTTCCGTTGAATTTTTTCTTCCGTAGGCTCTCCTTCATGGCAGGCTGCCAAGGCGATGAACTGTCGCAGGATGTTGTCCAGCACAAATTGTTTCACTTCATCCTGGGCGGAGGGAACAACGAGACATTCCGCAATCTTAGTCAAAATGTCTGGATTGAAGTCGACAATGAATGCGGCTGTCGCGGTTGACTTTGACCAAGCTGAGAATAGACGCAAAAGCCCGGACACCGAATGCGCAGTTTCGATGGGGAATTGTTGGAGTCTAGGGCTGACTAGTTCTTGCACTATGACCGATGCATATGGCGACCAAGGATACTCCGGTGAGCTCTCGAACAAAACATTTAAAGCATGCATGGCTCGTTGCCGAATAGACCGGTAGGCTGACAATTGTCTGTTATCAACCGAATCTGATAAAGCATTGAACTTTGCCAAGGCTCGAGATGCATTGACAAGACAGAAAAGAATCGGATCAACGAGAGAGTCGACGAACGGACGAATCGTTGTCTTGAGTGCGCTGAGCATATCTCCAATCATGTTGATCAGACCGACCTGCTTCCTTGGTGATATTATGTCCGCTTGCACAACACTCTCATCCAATGCTTCGTCTCGGATAAGGCGGATGCCGCGCAATGGCCCTAGTGCGATTGCCAGGAACTGATTGATTGTGCTGTCCTCGAACCGGGTCAAGGCTTGGAACACAGCCTTTCTCTTAACGTCGAGCCCTCGTTTCCCGCTGATGACCTTGCCATAAAGCAAGTGGAGAAGGACCGGAAGCAATGCCTCTCGGTGATCTTCCTTGATCACACTCTGATCAGAACCAGCGTCAATAAACACGGAGACTTCGTCACGGAAACGCAAGTCGTCGACAAGGTTGGTCAAATTCTCTTCATACTCCACAACGCCAGGAGTTTTATATGCCAAAAGTGCCCGAAGCGCGGCCTGCTGAATCTCCGCGTCGCCGTTCCCTAGGAGGGCTAGCAGAGCCTGATATACTTCGGCTGATCGATAGAGGACCTTCGGATTGATGAACTTGGAAAATAAAGCAAGCATTGCTTTTTGATCTTTCCTCGTCCAACGAGGTCCCCTTTCGGCTTCTTCTTCAATCGTATCATCATCGTCTGCGATATCTGTAATCTGCTGCGTTGACGTCCAATCGAGGAGAATCGGTACTAAAAGACGAGAACGTTTTTCTGCGACAGCGGGCAGTGCATTAAGCACACGTAAGGCCTGCGTCCTGTTGGAAGCATTGAGCAGCTGTACATTATTATGATCGCGTTCAAAGCGAGCTTTGAGTTGCTCCTCGACATCATCTAGCAAAGCCTGAGATTTGCCAATCTTATGCTCGAGCCCCAGAAGATTAGTACATTCGAACTGGCTGACGTAGCGCGGAGGCGCTGGTGGTTCTGTCGGTGTGCTAAGCGGTTCGTCGTTACCATAAGCACGACTTATCCACTCAAACGCGGTTTGCAAGACATGAGATTCGCCATATTTAGTCTCGCAAATGATTTTGAAGGCCGAGCAGACATCGTCCCAGACCGAAGCAAGTCTAACATGGAGCAAACCGAATAGAAATATGGGAATTGCCTCTCCTAGCCAGTCGCTTGAGGCTACTGTTGCGTAGAGCTTAGCAAGCTGACCTATGCGCATGGAGATAGATCGCTGGGTTTCCAGATTCGGGGGAGTCTGCTCAATTATGCTCGCAATGGCAACAGCGTTGCGCTCCTCCTCGGTATTAGAAGCGACGATCTCGAGCAGGCCTAATGCTACGAGACGCAGGTCGTGGGACGGCGATCCCAGACAGCGCAGAAGGCCTTGCTTGAGGACCGTGGCATGGCTTTTGGTCAAGTCTAAGCTTGCTTTATTGCGCTCAGCAACTGCTAACAACGCCTTCCAGAAGGGTAAATTGCCCGCATGGCTCGGAGCAGCTGAGCATAATGCAGGCCATAACTGCAGCAACCGTTCTCGAAATTCGTCATCATGAGCAAGGTATTGAAGTCCGTTTCCGACAGCGAAACTCCTCATAGGCAACGGCAAGCCATTGTCATCCGTTTCCAGGGAGGTGTTGAGCGCTTCGAAGAGACATTGCGAGATAGAACGTGATAGCTCTGGCGCGATAACAAGGCTCCCACTCGCATCAAGATAAGCGTTAGACCCGTAGATGATCCGGTCCGCATCGTTCGGTGTAGAAATCAATTTCGTCAGCTGCTGGAATCGATCACTTATTTGGGCTTGCCATGGAGAGGCAACTAGCAAAGACTCCCTCGGGACAATGCTCTCCTCGTAGAGGCTTGGCAATATCACACAAAGCTCGTTTTCATATTCTTGAGCTTTTTGGGCAACAAATCTGCACATTGTTAGAACAGGGTCAGCGAGACGGTGTATGCACGACTGACCTCTTGAAATAGGACAATAGAAGAGTGTTAAATCTCTCTCGGTCTCGAAAGATGTTACAGAAGCGCAAAAAGTATGTTTCCAGCGGCCCCTTACTCAGCTTCTCCAACACCTGGGTGTGAGGAATGGCTGCGTCGATAGGACAGTATTGGAAGACTATCGCAAGTGCCGATAGAAGATCGTGGACGTGATTCGCATTGACATCCGCAGAGTCTTCGGCACATTGAGCCAGGAGGCTGATGGTTTCAAGGACCAGCGGCCACTCCACGACCCGCGAGCCCTTGCGTACGCCGCAGACTACAATGAGAAGCCTTGACGATAGACCGAGATAGCGTTTATCAGAAGCTCTAGATTTGATCGTCTCAACAATGACTCCTAGCAGAGGTTGAAAATGCTCCCCGTCGGAATGGTGGATCACGGCTGTGATGACGCCGATGAGTACAGGTTCCAGGGGTGCTTTTTGTAGTTCACCATCGTCCTCGTCGAACGTACGGAGCGACAGCTCTTGTAATATAGAGACCGCGTTGGAGTGTAATCCTCGCTGAATGCCTTTGATGGAGTCCGCGAAGAGCGTCATAATGCCTTGCTGGAAATCAATGACCTGAGCTGTCCCTTCTGACTCTTTCAACAACTCTGAAACATGCTTTATTATAGTCCTCAGCGGGTTTTTATCTCGATGGTAGGCAGCACTGGCCTTGCGCACCAAGAAACTGAGCGATTCTGCCGCAAATCGCATGACGAATAGCTTTTGGCGTGCCTTCCCTAGGAGTGGAACCATCAGATCGAACACGGGTCGCAGATCCGGGACTAAGAGTCTGGAAAGGTATTTGAAGAGCCATGCTAGGCATGTGAAACTCCATTCAATCACATCCACATCCGAGTGCGTGGCGGCCAAGTGGGCTACCTTCTGGACTGCACACTCAAAGTGCTTCTCGAAGCGCACACCGAGATCATGCGCAAAGCTTGCCAAGAGCTTCAGTAGTGGTTCCTCACTATGTTTGTCCCCCTTTTCAATGTGCTCGATGAGCAGTTCGAAGATGCGCTCGTCGTGGTGCAGAACCTGCGGGAGGCTGTCGCATAGCGGGGCGACTCGGCGGGCAAATGTGGTGAAGACTTCGGACAGATTGATCTCCCTCAACTCGACGAGAGATTCCTTGAAGTACGAAAAGGTCGCTTCAAGCTCGGCATCGTCGATTATGGTGCTGCGCCCGCGGCGGACAGGCTCGATTTTGATTTTCGCGATGCGCTGGCCGAAGGGCTGCCAGGTATGTGTGGTGCCCTTGACGCGTTTTGCAATGCGATACTGTGGCTTTGCGGCCGGACGGGGGCCTCGCGACGTCGCCGCCATGGTGCAGGTTTTGTGCGAAGTCTGCGTTGAGAGACTGCCACTCTTCTCTCCACACCCTGCACCATCTAAAAAGTTAAAGTGGGGCGAACTGCCAAGATTTCACGGTGAGAAGGGTCTCCGACTGGCCGACCAAAAAAAGTCGCCCGAAATTCTGCGCCTCTCAGTGCGACCACCCACACTTCATACATACAACATGGGGAAACGCGCAATTGCCGATGTGATCGCCGACGAGGGCGTTGCTGTAAAGGACGAGTCGCTGTCCCGGAAGAAGAGCAAAAAAGACAAGAGCGAAAAGCGCAAGAAGAGTACCGCTGTCGAACCAGAACCCACCACTAATGGCACGTCTACGCCCATGGAGGTGGACGAGGCGGTAGAGGATAACGAGGAAGCTGGTGGCGAAGTGAAGCTCTCCAAAGAAGAGCGCAAAGCCGCAAAGAAGGCACGGAAAGAGGCGAAAGAGGCCAAGAAGGCGGCAGAGGTGCGCGGTTCAGAAGCGCATGCTGAACCTATGAATGGCGCCGACGACGATGAGGCTGCTGCAAAGGCAGCCCGCAAAGCTGCTCGCAAGGCAGAGAAAGCTGAAAAGAAGAAGTCAAAACAGACTGCGGCAGAGGATACCACCAGCGCGTCCTCCAAGCCCACCTCTACAGCAACCTCTGCGATTCCTTCAAGAGTCGAGTCGTCTGCGACCAGCCCAGACCCAGCACCCCAGAGCCATGGGCTTACCTACGAGGAGAATAAGGAACTGGCAGCCCTCCCGCAGTCGGAAATCGACTCGTACCTCACTACCAACTCCGTCACTGTCGATGACCCTCGCCCTTCGGCCCGCAAGCTTCGTCCGATTATAAAGTTCGACTACCTACCCGTCACCGACGAGTCGCAAATGGCGCCCTTTAAGACGTTCACGGCACCCACACCTATACAAGCAGTAACTTGGCCTGCGCTGTTGTCGGGCCGGGACATGGTCGGTGTGGCCGAGACTGGATCGGGAAAGACGCTGGCATTTGGTGTTCCTTGCGTGCGCTTCATCACGTCTCTGCCGAAAAAGCAACGTAAGGGCGTCAAGGCTGTCATTGTCTCGCCTACCCGCGAGCTGGCCGTGCAGATCCACGATCAGCTTGTGCAACTCGCAAAACCAGCTGGTCTGGAGGTAGTGTGCGTATACGGCGGTGTGCCGAAAGACCCACAGGTCAAAGCCGTACGGACTGCGTCCATCGTCGTCGCCACACCCGGTCGTCTAAACGACTTGATCGGAGATGGCTCGGCTGATCTTAGCAGCGCAGAGTACGTGGTGCTCGACGAGGCTGACCGAATGTTGGATAAGGGCTTCGAAGAGGCTATCAGGCAGATCATTAACTGCACACCCAAGAAGCGACAGACGCTCATGTTCACGGCGACCTGGCCACCGTCAGTCCGTGAGCTTGCGTCAACCTTCATGCAGTCGCCGGTGAAGATCACAATCGGCGACAACGTGTCCGGTGAGCTCCGCGCTAACACGCGCATCAAGCAACTGGTCGAGGTTGTGGATCCTCGCGGCAAGGAGACTCGCCTTCTTCAGCTGTTGAAACAGTACCAGTCAGGGAAAAACAAGGAGGACCGCATTCTCGTTTTCTGTCTGTACAAGAAGGAAGCAACCAGAATCGAGGGCTTCATTCGTTCAAAGGGTTTCCGAGTAGGTGGCATCCACGGCGATCTCAGTCAGGATAAACGGAGTGCTGCACTGCAAGCATTCAAGGAGGGCAAGGTCCCTCTTCTGGTTGCGACGGATGTCGCCGCTCGCGGCCTGGATATTCCAGCCGTAAAGGTAGTCATCAACGTGACTTTCCCTCTGACGGCCGAAGACTACGTCCACCGCATTGGCAGAACCGGTCGTGCCGGGAAGGACGGCCTTGCCATCACGTTATTTACTGAGCACGATAAAGCTCTGTCTGGAGCGTAAGTCGACCTGTATGTTTCTCAAGTAATTCAATGTGCTGACATGATGTAGATTGATCAACGTTTTGAAAGCCGCAAACCAGCCCGTGCCGGAAGACCTTCTTAAGTTCGGCACGACGGTCAAAAAGAAGGAGCACGGTGCCTATGGAGCTTTCTATAAGGACGTGGACATGACTAAGAAGGCCACCAAGATCTCGTTTGACTGATCTGCGTATCGTACGATGTGTTATGTCATTCGGCGAGGTTGCTGCAGATAGATTACCTGTCAGAGCGAGCGGCGTCACGGCGTGCATCAAAAGTCAGTTTTCCGTATCGGTCTTTCCAGCGAATAGATGTTCAACGGTTATAGAAAGTCGATATATGCCGGCCTTTGCCTGTTTTTCAGATTATGTATGGGTTGTTCGGCGAGGACGAAAAGCGTGGCACCTTGACCAAGACAGCCTTTCCGTCGCGAGTATACAATCGAACGAGGATATTCTAGTATCTCCACCTTCAACTTGCCCCCTTCAGACACGTACGTTTGACCTTTGCTCCACATATCCTGGGAAGACTCGGGGTATAAGGCGCTCGCCGCTTGCGAGACCATCGCAACTTCATGCCTCTTTTCCGTGTATTCTAGCACAGCCATCCGCTCAGGCATCAACCTTGATTTGCGGCAATATATCCCCTCACACTCGCAGTACTCTAAATCCCTATAAAATCCTCCCTCGGTCATTCCTACCCATCCTCTAATCTCCACACCTCCCTTCACGCGTGCACCAACACAACCACTACACCGCCTGCCCGAATTAAAACATTCCCCTTAGGTACCACGCCTAGCGTACGTAGTGTACACGCATGCTCCTCGGCGAACATGTGCCAGACATGTGGGGAATATGCACTACCCTAGGTCATCCTACTTGGCTGGGACGGTGCGCCGCTCTGCGTGCTACGGGAGCTTACCTAAAATTACAGAGATGAGCGGTGGAGGTAGAGCGAGGGCTTAGGCGTGCTGTGCTGTGGCACGCTTACGTCTGAGAATACGGTGGGCTCGGGGCCGCAGAAAAACGTACGAGACGACGCCGACGCCGATGAATCAGCTATATATTTCCGTTAGTCTAGATACAAAGGGTAATCTCAATAAAGCCGGCCGTCATGTGACTTGCCAAGACGCTAGCGCGTCACTAGCGGAACAGAGTCTCCGAGCCTCCAAGAGCTCTGTAGAGCGTCAACACCTACACTTCAACCTCACGTTTCGCACTCAATATGGCTTCAAATCCTGCCCAAAAAAAAAAAAAAAACTCTCGATTGCTGTCAGAAGCCCAGATAGCTGCTATCGTCGTTCTTAGAACATAATACAACCTCACTTTCCCAGAAATCGCCACTGATTTAGGTATAACTGGCCACGCATGTGGTAAGGCATTTCGACGCGTCAAAGATGCTGCAAAGGTCGACTCACTGCAGGAATTGCTAGCTGCAACACCTACAGTCAAGCAGTCTCCTCCTGGCAGACCTGTAAAGGTACGCGATGGCTCTACGCTGAGCGCAAGACCACGGCATAACATTATCGTATATGGCACCTACCGGGTGCATGACGCTGTCAGAGACCTCTGCGCAGAAGCTGGCATCACACTTAGTAAGAATATAGTCTATAACATTGCTAGGGAGCACCGCGACGAGCAGCACCTATACGTAATAACTTATAAAGTATAACCTAAAAAACTAGCGCTTAGTAGTAATAATAAGAACTAATAACTATAGTACTATACCTAGCTTAAGGCTAAAAATAACTTACACTTTCTACGCATTATATTTATTTACTATAATAAGACCTCTAAGTCTATTTGCGAGAGTAATATACGTGGTAGAAAGTAAAGGATTTTAAGATTAATTAGATAAGATAGTAACGTCTACGTACTACTTATAACGCTACCTAAATTTAGTTTTATAATCTACGCTACTACTTTAACTAATACTACTTACTCTTATTAACGCCCTTGCGTTATTTAGGCTTAAGATAATAATATAAGCTATAAAGACCTTATATAACGTAACTCCTATATAAATAATATAATAAAAGAAGCCCTTAAGGTTAAACGCTCTTACGCGACTATTACTAGCACTTATAAAAAGTAGTAATTATAAAAAATTAACTATAATATTACTTATAATAATAGTTAACGCTAAGCTACTAATAAGGCTACTTATAAAAAAGGTGGAGCTCTCCGCGCAGGTATTAAAAAACTTTTTACTATTAAAAGTTTTTTAAAATAGAGGAGTTTATATGCAAAGGAGGGAAGGGTATAAATAGTATCTAGTACGTAAAGAATATACTTAAGAAACACCTATTCCTTTATTACTACGCTATACGCGATAATAACTAAGGCGTAGCTATTTATTTAATTTAAGATAACGTTTACTTATACTTACTAGGCCTCTAGTACTGCTAGCTAGAAATTAAAGCTCTAAGAATTAAGTTTGGCCCTTAGCCTCCTAATTCACCCGACTTACACCCAATTGAGCGCTGTTTTGGGCGTCTAGAAGGTTTTTTTGGCAAGTTACGAATGCCTATCAAGTTCCAAGGAGGCCAAAAAGGAGGTCTGGCAAGGTGATAAGACACTCAGGCAGTATATGGCCGAAAAGCTTCATCCCACCTACTTTATGCGCGTTGCAGAGCTCTGCGAGGACGCAGGTGGCCAGAACAACTTTACAGCATAATTAGAACATCTTATTTGGGTGTATTTGCTCATACTTTAGATGGAATCAAGATGCCCGACTTTTGAAGTTGCTACCCCTGCAGGAATCCCTGCTGCACGTGACGGCCGACTTTATTGAGATTACCCTTTGTAGTCCCCCGGCGCCCGCGGTGGACATTCGCAGTCGCAGCGCGAGCGAGCAAGGACGCCCCTCGCTTGCTTACCTAGCTCCCATCCTCCTCGTGCTGACCCTCGAGCTCGCCGATATGGCAATCCCACGCGCTGCGACGGCGTGTGAGAAATATGGAGGCCCTCGCGCTGTGGTTAGTCAGGCGAGCGGGAGCGCCCGTGGAGTTCGCATCGCTGCGTGCTTGCGGGCCTGTCGTTGGGAGGGGGCGTGTCGTGGCGCGTGTAGGTGGGAATCGGCGACCTCGCACGTCGCCGACCAGGTGCACATACCTCCCCTCCACCGTCCGTTGGAAATCCTGCGCGGGCGACTGGGCGATGTCGTATGTATATATATATAATTTGGGGCCCTGGGGGCTGTGGGTAGGCGCGGATTTTACGACTTTTTATCATTCTAGAGGAAGGTGGCTTTGACGCTGTGATTTCTGTTGCTTTGCCGTGAGGGAATCTTTCGAACGTTCTGGTACACTACCGCCGCCGAGACATACATTGAGGTTTATATCTGTGGCGAAGTGAGGGATAAGCATCACCGCGGGATATCCGAGTTGGACAATCGCCCTCTAAAGCACCCTCACAATGTGCCGCAAATCAACGTGCGAGACATGCCGTAAGCCTCCCTCCTCCCCCCTACCTCATATCACCCCGCTCGCCCTCGTACCTCCTAGGGACTTCTTCTAACACGATACAGATAAAACCACCTGGTGGGGCTGCGGCAACCACATCGCCAGCGTCATGGACAACGTACCCCAAAACGAATGGTACATCTGCCTGTCCTGCATTCAGAAGAGTTTTGCTGAGAAGAACCGGGTAGGTGCACTTGTGGGCCCCAGGTCGAGAGAGAGGGACGCGAGTATCCGCCCAAGGGGGTAGGGCCGCGGTGACGAGCAGGGTGGTGGAATCAAAATCAAAAATCATAAAGATACTAGGGACTGTGGTGGAGGGGATGGGAGGGATATGACGATGGGGAAAGACTGGTGGTGCGTGGACACGTTAGCATTGCTAGGTGCATGGGGATAGTATGGCGGCCGCGGGTTTCGGTTGTCGAGGTGAAGGGCGTTGGGTGTTTGGCGTTTGCATTTAACGACGTTATGAAGGGTTTAGTTTGCGCGTGGGTGTATTGGGATGCACTGCTGGTTTGGTTGAAGCTTTGGTAGGAGAGAGGAAGTCTTTCTTAGATGCGCTTCCTTCGTGAAGCGATTTCAATGGTCCCGTCGCCTTGGACCTACTCATAAAGTGCTCCTACTTCCGTCTACTCTGAGTTTCAGCTTCGCATGAAGTTCTTGATTGTCTAAACATGCTTAGCTACAGAAGATCATCTGGTTGAGTGAGGTAGCCCTGTCCTTGGTGTCAAGCCTCTCGTGCTCTCATGGGAATTAAGCAAAAAGGAAAAAAAAAAATTACGTCCTATGCCCCCAATACTTATCCCCTCCTCTGTGAGATATCCAAGCGCTTTGATGGGCCTCGTACAGGACTACCAAGTGCACGAGTGGACAGCGTTGTAATCCGGACTGCGGATACAACTACATGCATCCCACCATCTTCACTCCCCGCCCCCAGAACAACACCATCCTATACTCAACCACTCAAACACAATAACCCAAAATACCACAGAGAAACGTCGTCACCAAAAAACCTAAATAAACGGTTGTGGGGTCCGCCTCACGCTAGCCCTCCCCTCCAATCCAACCAGTCTGTTGTGGGGCAAGCGAATCGTCATATTACACCACCGCACAAATCCCCCATCTAGCCTCCTCCATATACCCTCAACACACGTTCGTTTAAGAAGCCAATATCAGATTTCAGAATTTTACCAACTATATCATATGTAAAATTTGAAAATTTTGCAGGAAAGCACATCCTGCGGTGATAGCTCAGTGGTAGAGCAGCGGGCTGCAGTATGTATGCTTGTGGTTCCTGAAGGTCACCAGTTCAAACCTGGTTCACCGCTTTCCTATTGTTATTGCGTTTCTTTTTGCTGGAGTTGCGCTAGGGTGGAGTTTGAATGTTGTGTGCGTGATTTTTGGGGAGGTGCGGTGGAGGCTTGGCGGTTGGACCTTGGACCTAGACACCTTCGGACTGATTGATCATACTCATTTGGGGCCCCTTCGCTTTTTAACGCCTGTAAGACGGAACGTTACAGTTGCATTGCTTTCATCTACACGCGGATTCCAGCCTTCTGGGCGAGCATTGATTGATTGAGCTTCTGTGGTGACCATAAAGGCTGCACCTATGAAGATTCTCGGAGCCGGGGTATATTCATTATGCAATTCTAGCGTGCGATTTTTATCCTATTTACCTCACGGGGTTACAAGTTAGAAGCTTGGAAGCTTGAAGTTCGCATGCTACACCTTACAGTAACAGTTCGGATGTGAGGGCAGCACGGGAATGGTTTCCCGCGGAAGGAAAGCGCCCACAATTGAGCGACGCTCGAAAAGTGCACAAACCGCAGCGCTGGGAACCGTCCTCGAGGCGTTTTATCGAACGGCTCGGGACCCTGCAGCGCGAGGTTACGCGCTCAAGCCACGCGCTCGGTTTGCGGGTTCAACGACCTGGACTTGTGGTAGCTGGCAACTCAAGCTCGCGAAATCTCCTCGTTACGGGGACAGTGTACGACGTAGAATCATAGTGTGGAAATGGCGATCGCCAGTCTGGTCCGGTCGAATTCCTCGGCCACGGTAAGTTCTGAACGACTATTACTCACGACGTGCAGTTTCATTCCCTGGTGGAGTGGTCATGGGTGGCAGTCTGGACGTTGGCAGCGTGACAAATGCTGCAGAACATGTTTGATAAGATGCGGGTGCTCCAGACGTAAGTGCTCCAGACGTAGGCCGGTATGAAGATGATCATAGCCGACGCGGGCCAAATCGTGGACATGTGGCAGCAAAACCGTAGCAAGAGTCAGTGATGTCGTTCATAGCTCACAGGATTCCACAAGCGCGAGGGCAACGTTCGGCTAGCAACTGAAACGGCTCGAGAAGGTCGGCTCGATCAAGACGAAACATCGGATTCCTACAACGACAGCGGAGAGCGGACATCAGCTTTCAAGGGGAGTGAGCGAAATCTTTATCATCGACGTCGGGTTGGATGCGGCTTCGATTGGGTATTGCTGGTGGGAAAAAGATGAGATGGAGGTGTGGTATCCAATCGTCTCGGGACTGTATACAGCCGCATACTGAGACGCTAGGTTTAGGCGCCGCAGAGATGCAACTTAGCCCCTGCAGGAAGAGGTTTCAGACGCTGCCCTACGAAGCTTGGCCTAGACTTACAACCTGATACCCGTGGGATACGACGGTAGAAAGCATTGAACCTCTGTGAGCATATCGACGACCATCCCAGAGGTCTTGTAGATTTGGAATACGACATGAGCGTCAAAAGGTAGACGAAGTGGCACGGGGATCGCGAACTTCAAGAAGCGCAGAATCAGTGTCCAAATCCAGAAGCGCTGACTCGAGTGTGACAATGTCTGATGAAGCAGGAGACGGGCGGCGTTGAGAGCGATGGGGCAGTGCTGTTGAGGTGTGTACAGTGGAGAAATCACAGGAGTGTGTCTGGGGTGGTTCAAGATGGAAGTTTTACATGGAGCGTGAGACAGAGATGGCTTGGGGAGCCAATAGGCGGAGGAGCGACTGCATAGCGGCCGAATCGTGTGTCTCCAGTGCGGGAGCACTGTCCCAGCGGCTAGCGGGCCCTCTGTTGCTCCTAGTGATGGTCCAGCGCTGCATCTTATCCATCTCAAGCACGAGCGGAGGTTATAACTGCGGTGTCAGATCCCCAGGACTCCTTTGTACATCCCAACCCACCCTTTGCGTCCCTGTGCCGCTTGAGGATCCAGCTGCAGACGAGAGCCCCGCTATCCCACTAAGGCACCATCTAACGAGCTGCTACCGCCCCACGCGATAGCTGAACCCTTTTGCCGGCGACACCAGCGACACGGTGAACACTGTACGTTTGCCACGTCTGCACCCACCCGCGCCTTCCTTTGCTACCATCGTTCCTGCCTTGCGAGGCTGACCTGGCAGCCAGCTCACAATACGCAGACCGTGACAGCCCCGTATTCCACCCGCCGCGGCCCCGCTACTCGCGACCACCCCTCCTTCTTCGTCTTTGCTGCGCGAGCCCCCCGATTGTCGACTCGCTGTGAACGTCACGTTGCGTCTCGTGGACGTACGGGTGCTATTCCAAGTACTAGCAGACCTTTGCAGGAAGTCGCAACCCCCACCCGCGGCAGGAGCGACTCTCCGCGCTGGGCATCGCCGGTTGAACCGTCTAAGGCTGCGGCACTCTTGAACCGGTACGTGCGTCTCTCAAATCTGCATGTCAGTCGCCGCGACGAATCGGATAATGCGCTGTGCCACCGGACCCTGCGCTGTGTGCATGGGAGGGGTGGTGCTGGGAGCTTCCAATTCACCCTCAATAGCAATGACGAGCGGGGTCTAAGCTTACTCCGCGTCGAATGCAGGCACGCGCTCGCGGCGGCGTAAAGTGCAGACGGCTGGCTAGTGGTGACATCCTCCATTGAGCGCAATTCATAGCCGTTGTCCCAATAGCGAACAATGGAATGGCTCGCTGACGGTATTCTTCCTTCTAGGTGCCGAACCCCGCCAAATTTACAAGTTCACCCGCGAAATCACCCCGCGCACCCGCGCAAACAAATCCCCAAGCCGCAGCAATGTCCCGCGCCCCCACAGGAAGCGGCAGCTCGAGGAAGATTTCCTTCAATGTGTCGGAACAGTACGATATTCAAGATGTGGTCGGTGAGGGCGCATACGGAGTAGTCTGGTAAGCTCCACCCGTCAGCCTGTCAAGCACGATGGCGAGTCCTAACCATGGTGCAGCTCCGCACTACACAAGCCGTCGGGCCAGAAGGTCGCTATCAAGAAGATCACACCCTTCGATCACTCCATGTTCTGTCTGAGGACTCTCCGCGAGATGAAGCTCCTGAGGTACTTCAACCATGAGAACATCATCTCCATCCTCGACATTCAGAAGCCGCGCAACTACGAGACTTTCACTGAGGTCTACTTGATCCAGGTGGGTACAGATGAAAAGCATCTTTTGGACCAGCTCAGATATTGATGGTGTGCAGGAACTCATGGAGACGGACATGCACCGTGTCATTCGCACGCAGGAGCTTTCCGACGACCACTGTCAGTACTTCATTTACCAGACGCTGCGTGCGCTCAAGGCGATGCACTCGGCCAACGTCCTGCACCGTGACCTGAAGCCGTCCAATCTGCTCCTAAACGCCAATTGCGATCTCAAGGTCTGCGACTTCGGTCTCGCACGATCAGCCGCATCTACCGAGGACAACTCGGGCTTCATGACGGAATACGTTGCTACGCGATGGTACCGAGCACCGGAAATTATGCTCACGTTCAAGGAGTACACCAAGGCCATCGATGTGTGGAGTGTGGGCTGCATTCTGGCCGAGATGCTGAGCGGCAAGCCTCTGTTCCCTGGCAAGGACTGTTAGTGATTGAACATCCAGCTTTTACACAAGCGACTAATCACGACTCCAGATCACCACCAGCTTACCCTCATTCTCGATGTGCTCGGCACGCCTACTATGGAGGATTACTACGGTATCAAGTCTCGCCGTGCTCGGGAGTACATTCGCTCCCTGCCGTTCAAGAAGAAGATTCCGTGGAAGGCCATGTTCCCGAAGACGTCCGACTTGGCTCTAGATCTCCTCGAGCGTCTTCTCGCATTCAACCCTGTGAAGCGCATCACCGTCGAAGAGGCCCTCAAGCACCCGTACTTGGAGCCATACCACGACCCCGACGATGAGCCCACTGCGGATCCTATTCCCGAGGAGTTCTTCGACTTCGACAAGAACAAGGACAACCTCACCAAGGAGCAACTGAAGCGTACGTTTTCAATGGATTTGATACCATGACCTTGACTGACTTCGTCTAGTCCTCATCTTCCAGGAGATCATGCGGTAAATTCCCTTGAACATGCCGTAACGGCAACACCTCGCTTTGCATCACACCACCTATGAGGGCCCTTGGATAGATAGAATTGGACATCGACGTTTCTGCAGCCATCCAAGCGATGAGCAAGTCTGGGATCATACGCAGAGTAACGAGCATCTGTGGGGACGGACGGTTCTTCTCAAGTTCCAGAATACTTTGACATCTGGCCACCGGTTGGAATAATGGGTGAAGATCAAGTACCCGATTTTTATTACAAAATGAAGCAATCATGCACAGTCACATTGTCCGTGAATGCATGGGCTTTGAGCATCTACGAAACTGCCATGTGTCTGAGCTTGCGGGTGTTTTTATCGAGAGGATCCATTCTGTTCCGCTGAGTGTGCAGAGGAGCGCGAAGCCGTGCGCCCTGCGACCCATGTACTCCTAGCCGTCGGACTCGGATGCGCCAACCCTTCCACCGTCGACCCCGGCGACAGCGACAGCCCTACTCCATCCTCTTTATACGCCCGCCTCCTCGACCCACCAGCCTCCACACTCCCCCACGACCACCTCCCCCGCTCTTCCAGCGCCCCCAAGAACCCAGTGCTCCCACCCCTTCTGCGACTGCTCGTCGATTTTAAAAATGCGGTACCCTGTGATGCCCTGGGGTACCTGCTGCGATGCCTGCCGAATGGGCTGGGATGCTTGGCGAGTGGGTTGGGCGACGGAGTAGCGGTGCGGGGGCGCTGGTGGGTGGTGAGTGCGTTTGTGTGCGCGGATGTGGGAGGTTGCGAGGGAGGCTGTTCGGAGGAGGTGAGGATGAGGAGGATACCTGATGGGGAGGTTAGGAGGGTAGGAGGGGGAGAGGGAGGGAAGTGTACCGAGGGTGATAGCGGTGTCGCGCTTCGTGGTCGTGGTCGTGGTCGCATGAGTTTGTGTTATGGGAGACGGGAGGCGGTGTTGTTTTGGTGGTGCGCTGGTATTAGAGGCAGGGGAAGCGGGAAGGGAGCCATGGTGGTGGGTGCGGGTGTGCTGGAGTTGTATGGGGTAGACATAGTGGTGGCATTGCGGTGTTTTGAGTGGTGACGGCGGGGATATACCGGTGGTAAGGGTCTAAGGGTGTGGTGTCCGTGGTAACGGGCGAGGTACCAAAGCTGATGTTATCTGGTGGACCCTGCATCCAGCATGCAGCCTCCCGTATCGCTGGAATTGATAATGAGACGCGCGATACACTGACTGCAGCAGATACGCGATAAAAACGTATCCCAATCAGCAATGCAATGTTCGTGATGCAGATGCGCTGAGTATCACCCTATCGTACACTCGTGAGTGGACACTTTCCGTCAAAAGCTGAGCGGTGTCCGAACGCCGCCCAATGCCCGTACACCATCCTTGTGTCTCCGCTATGCATTTCCTTCTCCTTTCATACACAAAATATCCTACACCCACATCCTCCTCAAAAATCACACCTCCCATCCTTCCACCCCGTCCTCCACCTCTCCTCCCACCGCCCGCAGTCAAACTCCTTCTTCCCCAGCTTCACATTAACGGCATTATGCGCCTCGCACATCCAGCGTCCGAACTCGTCTCTCGAGCTAACCCTGGGTGCATTTCCGTTCTTCATCCATTCCTGAAAGTCGCCCGCGCAGTGCCAGCACGGGTATAGTTTTGCGAAGGTCTGCATGAAAGTGCGGGTTTCCGATTGCTTTTCCGGGGAAGGGTTTTCGGGGTATTGCGCGGTTATGGAGTGCAGGAGGGTCCAGGAGGAGCGGCCGAGCTGGGCGACGTCGGGCGGGCAGTCGGTAGGGAGTTTCTTCTTGGTGGTTGTGCCCTTGGTCATGGCAAAGAGGGAGGATACGTCGGTGCAGGTGCGGCATCTGTATATAATATGGTGTTAGCATAGCTGTAGAGTAGGTTTGAGAGGAGTGAGAGCGAGGCGCATTGTACATACGGTTTGCCATCTGGACCCAGTACGACGCCTTTGGAGAGCTTTGGGACGGGCTTTGTGTCCGCCTGCTCCGTCTCCGTTTGATCGATAGGACCGGGCACCATGTTTTGTCCTCACGACCAGTGATCAAACGAGTGTGCATGTCCGAGTGGCAGCTGTGATGCTGTGCTTTGAAATGCGAGGAAGCTCGTCCGAGGTGGGCTAGCGGGCAACATCCTTGTCACGGTGCTCCACGGCGGCCGATTGGATGACGGAACTGCAAGCGATGAGTGCCGTCGTCACTTTCGTTGACCTGGAGAACGTCGATAAAATTGTTTGCTAGAATTCTTAGGGGTCGCTGACAGGTTGGAGTTTGTGACTGGAGTCATTGTTGCTCTTGAACGGATCTGTCTGCCCTATCTTGGCAAAGGAAGTGATTTAGCAAGCTCCAAGGTTTTTTTTTTTTTTTTTTTTTTTTTCATCTCATCCATCTTCGGACATAACAAGATGGACGTGCCTGCAGCGGCGAACGTGCTTGGAACGATAGGCGCTGTATGTGGAGCACTCTAACATGTAACATGCTCACAAAACTGATACTCCCAGGTTTGTTGGTCTGTCCAGGTTCGTCCCTTCGCAATCCTCTTATCGGTCGCGAAACATGTTGACGACGACAGTTGATCCCGCAAATCGTAATTAACTATCGTCGCCATAATGCTATTGGTCTTCAGCCTACGATGATGATGCTGTGGGCTTGGGCAGGCGTGCCTCTGGGGGTGTACAACATCGTCAAGGAGTTCAATATTGCGCTCAGGATACAGCCACAGATATTGACATTGCTGAGTTTGATGACCTGGATCCAGTGTTATTACTATGAGAAGGTGGCACACCCGTTTGTCTACTATGGGAGCAGGGGATACTGACAGCGTATGCAGAAATGGTCCGTCCTGCGTTCTCTTGCGCTCGTGGTCCCTGTGGCCTGCATGATGGGAGGAATTCAAGCGGCTTTGATCATTGCGCTACGCATTGCACAAGATAAGAACATCCAATGGCCGTTGACCCTCATGGCTGTCTTATCGGCAGCTTTGCTGGCGGCCGGTGTGTTGCGACATTATCTAGACATCTACGTCCATCGCACCGTCCGTGGCATCTCGTTCCTCTTCGTCGGTATAGATGCAGCTGGGGATTTATTCTCTTTATTAGCCGTGCTGTTCGAACCGGAGCTTGACATCCTTGGCCTCGTTATTTACGGAACGGAGCTCATCCTGTGGATTGGTGTATTTGCGTGCGGCGGCTACTACAATTTCCTGCCATGGCTGCAGCGTAGACTCAAGCGTGGGAAGGTGGTCAACAATATTGGAGGAAGCGGTGGTCTCTCAACCGTTTGCTCGAGGACCAGCCGGTGGCAGAGTGGGCCGACGACGGAGCCCATCGCGCTGCACGACCTGCCTTCCAGCACCTCCGTCTTCCACACACCATCTGGGGAAGTCGACGTCATCCGACGACACCAGAGCACTGGATCGCGGGGCAGCGGCTGTCCCTGAGTTATCTGGGGAAAGAGCCGTCGTCTGAAGTCTGGAAAGGAAGGCGCGCTCATCGCGGCCCGCCCGCACAAACCCTTCTTGTCACCTACCCAATTCCAGTGGCACCTCCACGGGACCCTCTTTTACTCACGCCTCTCCCGGAATGCACTTGCAATTACGATTGCTCGTCATTCAGAAACTGTTTGTGTTTACCGGCTTCACGGGCCCCTGTTTCCCCAAACCATTCACTGCACGGGACACACATATACCCACGTAAGGCGGGCCTTTGCTGCTCGATCTCAGAGCAACACTCGCGCTCACCCGGTAATCTAATCTGGCACAGCGTACTCGAACCTTTTCGTGCCCATTAATCACGATGAGCACAATCGCGACCAAGGTCATGTCGCTCAGCTCCACCTCAGGACCGCCAACCCCTCCACCCCAGACGCCGTGCTCAGACTCGTCCGCTGCCCACGACTATGGCGCGCAGCCGGACTTTGAGGCCATTGGACGCATTCTTGGTCCGATCCAGGAGGACCTGAACGAGCAAGCTGAAGTTGCTATGCTCCCCAGCCCGCCCATCAACACGCCAGAAGCTTTTTCTCCTGCTCCATCCGTCTACCGTCCTGCGCGCAACCGTGGCTTTAGCCTTCTTGGAGACCGCCTGGCTCAACTCAAGCTTCACGAGCGCAGCTCACCGCACAAAGATTCGGACTGCGCCTCGAGCAACCGTTCTGTCGCGCTGTCAAACGAGGAGGATGACCGAGAGAGCATGGAGGACGACGCAAGCTCCGTTGGCGCGCGCTCTACGGGACTCTTGAACACCCCGCGACTTACTCGCAGTAAGATTGCTAACTCGCTCGTCTCACCCGTGCCAGGTGCCATTCCAATCGCGCTCGGCTCGGCTCGGCTCAATCCGCGCATCGAGGAGTACGTCCACTTCTCCAGCAAAGATCTACCCGTCACCGGACCTGTGAAGCTCGCCACTTCTTCCACTCAGGCTGTCCCGGCAAACGACGGCTCCCACACACGTGGCGCTTCTGTTGACACCATTAGGACCAATCACACCGGAGTCACGGAGAAGAGCACATGGGCTGAGGAGGTCGAGGATGCCACTGAGCGCGCATTCTTGCGCCTGGAGCAGTTGGCTTACGATGAGGCTACCATCAATCCTCAGCGCAGCATGGAGGACTACTACGTCGAGCGCCTCCAGCGACTTCTTCTCTCGGCCGACCGAAAGGTCAAGCTCAAGGTTTCCTATGAACCTTCTGTGGGAAGCTCGGCCAGCTCTCCCGCCACCACGTCCACCGAAACCCCTATTGAGGTCCCGGATGAGGGTCTCACCACGTCCACACCCGCCGTCGCCAAGGAGGCCACTAAGGAGTAGGACTTTGCAGGCCACACAGCACGGGTTCATCTGTTTTATACGGTAAGAGATCCGAACATACGTGACCAGACTAGCTAACTGTCAATCCAGGAGAAATACCTTACAGATTAGCCTTTGAAAAGGTGTGCAATGTGTGACTTGCTGTATTATGACAATGGTATGAGTACACAGTCTATCTTGAGACAAGCAATGCATTCGCAGACCGTACTCTTGTCCTTGATATCTGCGCTCTGTCCTCAGCATGTAGGGGCGGAACCGTGCAGGGGCGTTACGGGTCTGGCTTGCATTAAGCATCGATCACTTACACGGTCATGGGGACACGATAGTGTGGAACGGCGTATAATAATGCTTCATGAGTTGAAAACCTCCAAAATCGTATTGAATATTGTGAGCATTTCGACGAAACCTACGCACGAAGACTACCCCTCGCGTAGAGCTGAAGGTCAGCTATACAGTGCCGAGTCAACAGTCAACATACAGTCATTGCATCTCTGCGACTAGGGTTACACACTGTCTCTAACCTCTCTACGCATCGCCTGTCGCCGTACTCCCGCTTCACGCAAGACCCTGCCTCGCGCCAAAAGCCTGCAGCGCACCCACAACAAACAGCAGCCCACCCGTAGGCCTATCATTCACACTCCAATACTACTCACACACATCAGCCCCATTACTCTCTCTAATTCACACACAAAGATAAACTTACGCTCGCGCCAGCGCCAAACAGCAATGTAGTCAACAGGCCCGCCACAGTCTTGTCAGCCATGTCGACGATGCCGGTCTGGCTCCACTTGTAGTTCAAAACGCCGGCGATGACGAACCACACACTGCCTTCGTACCAGCCTATTTTGGAGGCGCCGCGCAGCCAGATGGGGAGAGAGGCTGTGGAGGGGTGGGTGAATTGCGAGAGGCCTTTGGCGGTGTGCCCGATGGAGAGGAGGCCGTAGGCGAGGCTGGTGTAGAAGAGAGGGGGGTGGAGGCCGAGGGTGCTGGTTGCCATTTTGAGGTGGATGGGTAGGTGGATAGGATGGGAGGGGTTTGTGGGGAGGAGGTGATGGGTTGTGGTTGTGGTTGTGGTTGTGGTTGTGATGGAGGGTGATGGGAGGTGGGAGGGTTGTGTTGCCGAGGTTGTTTGGCTGGATTAGGGTATGATGCGATGTAATCGTAGAGATGACTTGGTGTGATTTGTTCATATTCGGTGCATTATGGTATGGCTTACAAGTACATCGTAGCATTTGTCCACGTACTATACGAATTCAAATCTACTCTTTTTGCACATGGATTTTCTCACTGCTATGACATGGGGTACTTTGTGAAGCGTTCTGTTGATACTACCAAACGCTGCAATCGGTGAATAGACAGAAATTGATCACAGCCAGCGAATAAACATGTGAATACAAACATGAGAAACAGCAATCTGCTGCGCGTGGAAATGCAGACGTATAAATGTAGCCCACCCGGACGCAAGGTACGCGGTATGTAACAATCGCAGAATAAGGTTATCGATATCTGTCCGCACTTCCGCACCTTGGCCTTGTCTCCCGGCTTCTACATGTCAACTTGGAAGCGCATCATACATGACGCATGGGAAGGTCTATCCGAACCTTTGAGTTACTTCCATGAAGCAAGTTATCCGGCCACAACCAGATTTATCGAGGGAACGCCAGCGGCATCTCGTAGTTGCCGACTCCAGATGTCGCAAAGCTTGGAGCATTGACAACGCCTTCATATCCGGCTAGTGCTATCGACGTAATCGCCAAGACGCATCCTGTGCCACAGCTCCTTGTTGCGGCGGCAAGCTGCAAGCTGCCCGAGACCTGCATATTTCCCGATCGGCCTGAGTTGGAGGCGGTTTTTTGCGCGCTGCACCGTCTATTTTTCCTCCTACCATCCGCTCGGAGAGTTGGTGCAATCCCGCTGCACGTTATTGAGCTTCTCCCAATTGCATTGCTGTTACCGCGGGGTCGGTCTCCGTCAGCCTGACAAAGTGAGTTGTACCCGCCAAAATCCGGCCAGCAACGCCGTTTCCAAGTCATCCATGCAACCGCTCCGCTGCAGCCGCGACCTCCCAGATTTTGCACACCGTCTGCGGCTCTTCCAATTAGCTCGCTGGTCCAGGCTCGCTCCACTTGGACATGTTTTGGTGTGCATCATCCGCGTGCTTCCTTGAGCTATCCGGGAGCCTTTCACTGTTTTGTCAGCTTTCGGCACAACCGGCTCCAACCCGACACCCTACCCTCAGCACAACTCGCTGTTTTCCGAGTATAGTCTTCAATTGGTCTGTAAGCTAACCAGTCAGTGCCCATCGTACCTTACTTGCATCATGGCGGCGAACAGGTGCCTCTCCGGCCTTTCCTCCCCACTACCTCCGCCGCCCCTTCCATATCTGCTTCCTCCATCCTCCCTACGTGGACACCGCTAGCGTTATCTCTTTCGAATCCTCCAGGCGAGCACACGAACATCGCGCCGGACGCCTCCGACCAACACCCACCCTCGGTCATCGACATTTCTATAGAACATCCTTCGCATGAACAGGCGTCCGGACCAGCTCTATCACCCTCTGTCACTGCTGTTGGCGGGTCTGACAACGAAACAGATGCGCAGATGAAGGGCCGGAAAGCAGGGATCGCTGCCGTTGGAACCTTCTTTGGCCTGTTTTCGTACGTGCAGATATACCAGAACGTCATCTTCCCGCACGTCACCCCTCCGGATGAACAATTGGAAGAACCGAAATGGGTCGGCTCATCTCGTTCATGGCTAGACAGAAGGGTCTGCAATTGGTTTGGGCTATGCGGGTTGGCGCATTTAAATCAGGCACATTGGACAACACAGGGCGCCCCAGTTAAGGAAACGGTGCAAGTGGAGAACAAAGAGCGGGAGAAGATAGATCTCAACGACTTCCGGGAGAATGCCAAGACACTCCCGAAAGATTGGTCTGAGAAGGAACTGAAGGACCGCGAGGTGCCCCAGTACGTCCTAGATCATGCGCCTCTCATTCACTTGTATTCGGGTGAAGAATATTGGCCTTGCGATATCGCAGATCATCTGTTCCACACGACGCCCCACCTGAACTACACCCCGCTTCAAGCCGTCGACGACCATCCTGACCTTGAAAACCTCTACGAACTTAACAAGTGGGGTCGCTTCGTATACTTACAAAGTGACGACAATGTCGAAGACTTCCCTGAATGGCTAGGAGGCAAGAGCAATATTCCCGATGTTCCAAAGGATTCGGATCCTGACGATGATCCAGAGGACGACGGCCATTACGAGGAAGACAAGGATGGCGAAAAGTCTAGCTGGTGGAATGTTGGCGTCGGTGACGCCAAAGAAAGAGGTGGGATTCGATCCAGCGGGACAGCCAACTGGCGTGTTCCCGCCCCTACTGCGGTACCGACTGAGACTCCTGAAGGCGAAGAGCTCGTGGTCGAAGATGACAAGGATTGGTGGCAGTCCGAGCTTCGACGAACGTTGAAGAAGAGGGGAAAGAAAGTGGTCGGGGGCAGAAGCGACGCGCCTGCTGTGCTCATCGTGGTACCCAAAGAGAATGGTGTCGTGGACGCTTTCTGGTTCTTCTTTTACAGTTACAATCTTGGCAACGCCGTCTTCAACGTACGATTCGGTAACCACGTGGGCGACTGGGAGCATACCACGGTGCGTTTCCAAGATGGTGTGCCGAAAGCCGTCTTCTTTAGTGAACACAGTTTCGGAGAGGCGTACACTTGGGACGCCGTGGAGAAGTCCGGTAAACGAGTGAGTGCCATGTTTTCATTCATAATGTTCTGCGCTGACCGTCCTCTAGCCTGTGGGCTTTTCTGCGACCGGTACCCACGCCATGTATGCCACCGCAGGTGTTCATCCCTATGTGCTGCCGGGTGGCATCCTCCATGATGTGACTGACCGTGGCCCACTATGGGATCCGACGCTGAACATGTACTCTTACACGTACGACTACAGGAGGGACGATCTCAAAAGCTCCAACATAACGCCTCATGCCCCAATTGGATACTTCTACTTTCAGGGCCACTGGGGTGATAAATTCTACCCTCTTAGTGACCCTCGGCAATACAGGTTCTTGGGGCAGTATCACTATGTTAACGGTCCTCTTGGTCCCCGCTTCAAAAATCTCGGAAGGAAAGAAATTTGCCAAGGCAACGGCGAGTGTATCCTGAAGAGGTGGATAGGCGACAAGAAGTCGCGGCCGTACACGAAACGATATCCCCTGGTCGGACGTGGAGAAGAGATGAGCCAGGAAGATATGCGCCGCTTCGGCGTCAAAGATGTTGCATAAGCAACAAAGAAGACACGACACGAAACGATAGACGACTACCACGTTTGATTTGAGCGCATGCTGCACAGCCATTCATTCTTCGGCGCTTGGGGTTTGTTGGTTTGTTCATTCGGGGGCGTTTTGGGGCCTCGACTGCACGCGGAAATGTATTTGGATTTCGATGAGACGATACCACTGCGACTTGTACCTATGTACCATATTCTTCTGGTTTATCGCTGCTACGGGGATAACGCGGTGTGCTTTAAAAGATACCTAGATGCATAACATTATTCTTTCGCTCAAAGAACTACATGTATTTTGAGAACAGGGCTCGTGCATGTTAGCTGGGGCGTTACGTGACATGTAAGCTGGAGGCAGGGCACAGGGCTGATATCGTGATAATCAGTGTCCCGAAGGGGAACATTCGTCAGTGCCACGTTGTCTGCGAGCGTTTTCCACCAGTAGGATTGTAGAGGACGGCTCGCCGTGCTTTGACAGTACGCGTGCTGCGTTGTTCACACCAACTCAACGCTACTATATGCATTGTTAACGAGGTGCGGTCCGCCGCAGGTAATCAAGCACTGGCGCAAGTTACGCCATTCTTGCGCCAGTGTCAACCATGCAGCACATCACCAAGTGTTTCTCTCTTCGAAATCATGACAGCTTGCAACGTCTCAGTCGCGCTAAGGGCACTTGGGTGCACCGGCGGCCTGTTGGTGTCTTGTTTGCTGATCGACCGCCGTGTTTAGTGTTGCCGAACTGTCGGCGGACTTGCTCTACAATCATTTGCGATGAGACAAAGATTTGCTCAGCGCGCAGAGCTAAGAGTCATAGCGGACCTGTCTCGGGCGTTGTAGGGATGCGTCGTTCGACGCTCATCTCGTCATGGTCGGAAAAAATAACGAAAGTGCCCGGGTGGTGTGAATGCGCCACCGCTCTGACAAACAATGAGCTATCTGCCTTATCAGGCAGGCCATGCCCCTTGGATGCAGTGTTGAGAAGCGCACGCAGCTTGGCTTTGAGACAGACTTATCGTCGTTTAGACGTCGTTATCACGATTGACGTTGGGTGCGCACGCTCCAGTCGACACCAGGTCCACCTTTGTTTCCGCGGGAAGCCAGTCGTGTGACTTTACGGTAGCGCCTGAAACGCGATCGCCCATTGCGTATTAGTCGCGTATGACGCTCTATCTTGGGCTGCATACATACATATCATACGCCCCATCAGCGACGCCGAGTCGTGCTCTTGACCGCTGAACACGCAGACAGTTCGCGACGAGGCATGCGATTCCTCCTACAATAGCCACTTCCACTGTTTATCAAACGACCACGCAATCACCGTTTGTTGTTACGTCGCGTTTCCTTGGTTCAGTTCCCCGCCCTATCTTCACGGGGACTTGTGCCTCCAACGCGCCGTACGATCACAACGGATTCGTTCTCCGATAAAAGTCTACGCCTCACGTGAGGCAGGACAATCATGGCGTTTCGCCAGCAACACCGTCCGCAGTCCTCGCGACAGATCTCGTATCATGAACCCCTGACCGAGATCGGCACCACCTCGCCGCAACTGAAGAGGGCCCTCGAGGAATCAGAAGAATGGGTCCTCTTCTCACCGGGCGCGCCTTCCACTACCGCACGCACCCACACGACTTCGACCGACCGAACGCCGCGCACCGCTGGCCTGTCGCGGTTCAGTGACTGCGGCTCTTTAGATACCGCCGCGCGCTCACGAGACGACGACGATGTCACCTGTCAGGGAACAGAGGAGGGTGAGGAGCTGGACAGCTTAGATGATGGCCTGCACGCATTCCACGAGCCGTCCGAGTATGCTGGGCCATCGAGCAGATTGCAGCAGAGTGGCGACACTGTTCTGCCTACACACGATGGTCTGGGCACCTTCCAGCCTGATGCCGATGTGGCCGAGCACATTTGGCAGTTTGAGAGGCAGGCGCCGCGGAGACGTCACGCTCGACGACGATCAAGCGTGCAGCGACGACTCGACGCCTTGGAAGAGACGGACGAGGTCAACCAGGAGCAGGACAGGCGGCAGCGGATAGAGAAGTGGAGGCTGGAGCAAAGCAAAGCACTCTTAGAAGAGATCGAACGAGAGACAAGACGCAGGCGGAGAATGAGCATGGTCAGCGCTGCTCGCAGCCGAACAGACAGTACGCACCAGCTTGCTGGAAGCACTCCATCACAGGTTGCACAGTCAGTGTCAGACGGTCAAAGCGAAACATCTGACGAGAGTATCGAGAACTTGTCTTTCTGGCAACGTTTGACAAGAAGAGTAATACGCGACCTCATGGGCATTGATGAGGATACTCTGTCTGTTATTTTTGGTGAATCGTTACCAGAAGAGGATGTGCCGACGACTACCGAAGTGCCCAATGTGAGGCCTTCGATCGATGCCACTTTACAAGCTTTGGATGCAGAAGGTACGCCGGATGGGGACTGGCAGCATCGGCTTCTTGAAAGGGTAGCGCGCGAGCTCGGCATACTTGTCCACCAGCTCTCTGAGCATCCCGGTGCCTTCTCTACCTATCGCAGCACCCAGGAGGCACCCGAGTACGCAGGGCTCGCTAGGTCAAAATCTTCCATCGCTCTATCTATTGACCCAACGCCCTCCAACCTCACTAGCTCTGGACACTCCGCACCATTTCCTTCATCCGCGCAATTCGCACCAACCTTCCCTCAGCAGCCTTCCAACACATACAGTGAAGCGTCTCTCTGGGGCATCGAGGAAGAACCGGAACCCGTCGACCCTTTGGACTCCTTTCGTGCCCCTCGCCCAGCTCCCGCACCCGTGAACCACGCCGAGGACATCGCACGCGAGCAAGAGTACTGGGAACGCGAGCTCGACGTCAAGATGGTCTTCAATTTCCTCTTGAAGCGCTTCTCCTCCCGGCGCTCCAGCATCTCTTCGCAGCCGCGCCGCAACTCGGGAACACCTGCCGCCGGCCTCGGTGCGCAAGAAGAAGACCCGCAGGCCAGCGCGAGGAGAGCGGCTATGATCAGGCAGAACCACCCCCTGGTCAGCCGCTCGAAAGAACCGCTTCCGACGAGCTCGAGGACTAAGAAAAGAGAAGGCGCGATGTTTAAGACGTATTATCATCAGCAGCCTTCGCTGAGGAGCCAGGTGTTAAGGAGTAGCTCGAGCGTTACGAGCCAGAGCACAAAGAAGAGTAAGAGGTCTGGCGGGAGTGGGCGGAACTACTGGGACTTTGGTGGTAGCGTTGGGTCCGGTAGTGTGATTGAGGGGAAAGCGTAATGGCGACGGGATGACATGTTGTTACACGAATACTGATATCATCTTAACGAAGGCAAGAACGACTGACGGGGTTTTCCATGCGGCAAGGAATTTGAACGACCATAGACCTGGGTATATACGATAGGTGGAGATGATGGTCTGGATTGGGTTATAGAAAATTGGCGGGTGGTGGGTACGGGTCGGTTTGGTTTGGTTTGGTTTGGGGTCCTTTGCATCAGCAACACAGCGGGTATTGGTGCATCGCGCAACTCGCACTCGTGCGCGCTTTTCCTCATTTCATTGGGTTTTGGGCGTTGATGATTCTCCTCACGATATCCTCAGAACGATAAAGCATAAGTCTCGTCCTTGTGCATGTAACAATATTAGAATTCGCAACTGCTTTGTCAATACGTCTGTTCACATCCGCTTCCGTCCAAGAAGAAGTTCAGGATCATGGGGGAAAGTACGTAGGGTTCAAAGGATCCACTCACTCGTACGATACCAAATCTACGGAAATGAGCAGTTTGTCCATTCTCCATGAATGGGAAAGCGATGCACAGCACCACATTTTTGAACTGTATAGTGCTTCGCACGGTACGCGGCACGTCGGGATCAAGTAAATGAGTGCAACTCCTCGTGGTAAGATTCAACGCTAGTGCTGTTGTGCTTGTCTCGATCGAACCAAGGAGCCAGTATGTCGTTTCTGCTGAACGGCAGAGCTGGGTATAGTGGAAAAACGGTTGCCGTTTGATTCGCTGGTTGTAGGTTTTTTTTTGTGAGCACTGCAGGGCGAAGTGCTACTAAAAGCTGGCAGGCTTGATCGGGTGGTTGAAAGGCAAGTGCGACGACCGTCTCGAAGTGTGAGGTCATGACTACACCTGGGTATGTATGATGCGGGTTTGCTAGACAAACAAGTCGGATTCTTGGTTCAAGTGTAGTGAATTCGAGAACGGAATGAGATGATCATTAATGTATATTGCATTAAGGAGGTGGAATTTCAAGCACGGCTCCGATATCCCTCAGGCACAGGTCGTCAGCATGTCATGCTTATTGGGCTCAACAGTGCACTACATTTCCACAGATTTTACTCTTCAACATCACCACACATATAGAAACCAGCAATACGGCGCTTTCTCGACGACCTCTTACTAATTTTGAGTCTATGTGCAGATTTAAATAGCGCACTTTTGCTCACTTTATCAAACGCACGTGGACAAAAACCACCGATTCGTGCAGGATCTTCGTCTCCAACACGTCGCGTTTAGCCACGCTACCCCCCGTCTACTTCTGCATCTGACTTTAATATACACGGAGAAAGGTTATATGGAAGGTGGCATTGTTATATGTAATATCCCCTTGAGGTCATCGTCTTCTGATAGGTCCGCCTCTGCTCTTATTAGGCTAAACCTGCATGTGCGTGTATTCTACAGAGCACGTGGAAAGGATATATGAACTAGGTGGCGACCCAAGTATAGAATATTGGGCTTGAAAAGCCAGTGCAGGGATGCGTGGAAATTGTATAAATTGCTACTAGAAGTGGGAATCTAGGAGATGCACAACATTAGATCTGCGTTCGCGTAGCGGTAGTGTAAAACCACCACGACAGCATGAAAGTTTTTGCAGTTGTGCTGCTTAGTGCAGCGCTGAATGAAGCGCACTGTAAGAGATCTTGTTACCCTTTCCTATCTCCGCATTGCGCACTTACAGAAATGTGTGCAGAGCTAACAGTTCGTGCTTCAGGGGTAACTTCCAACTTCATCTTCGACAACCGCATCACCGGGGAATTTGAATATGTCCGGTACCTCTTCCTCCCAAGTTTCTTCCCCCTCACTGTATCGCTATCCTTCTAACAGAGCTCATAAAGTGAAATCTCCCCCCTCAACACCCCCTCCACGACCGACCCAGAAACACTGCTCGCGTTCCCAAATACCAACCCGGACTCGACAGACTTGATCTGCGGCCGCAACGCGTCGACGGCGTGGGGGAATACTAAGACTGCGACGGTGGCAGCGGGAGATAGCGTCGGTGCGTTCCACTACTCCACCGACGACACACCACTGTGATCCCACCAGGTGTAGAAACTGACACCCACCAGGCTTCTTCGTCGGAAGAGGCATATCCTATGACCCTCCGAACATGTACCACCCCGGTTTCGCCTCTGCATGGCTAAGCAAGGCCGAAGACGGGAACTTGGCTGCGTACAAAGGCGACGGCAAGTCTTCCTCTCCTCGCCTCTACATATATTTACAAGATCCACGAAACAGCCGAGCTAGCAGCATTTTCATTGAGGTGTTAACATGTGCAAATACAGGTCCCTGGTACAAAATTCACCAAACCACCAACCGCACCGCCCAGAGCGTCGACTTCACCGACCCGGTGGAGAAGCCGTACTATGATCCTATCAAGTCAGTCTGGGGCGTGTTCAGGGCGAGGAGTGTACGTCCCCCTCCCACCCCTTCTTCCACCCTCTCCCTCAAGATTACGCAAGCTAAAGCTCATCCGCTCCTGTGTACAGTGGAACTTCACAATCCCTTCCACCACGCCGCCAGGCACCTACCTCGTGCGCTGGGAGCACATCTTTCCCAACACCGTAGACGCGCAGTTCTATGTCAACTGCGCGCATATTAACGTTACGAATAATGGCCCTAGCGTGGAACCGGGGGAGGGGTTTAAGGTGAAGATTCCGGGGGTTTATGTTAGGGGGCAGAAAGGTGAGTTTTTTGCTTCTGGAGGAGGGGATGGGGGAGGGGTGAGGTGAGGTGCTGATGCGTGAGCAGATGTTTATTTCTCGGGCTATGATTATGGGCTTAAGGGGAGTTTGGATGGATTTGTGCCACCGAAGCCGGAGGTCTGGGAGGGCTAGAGGGGTTGCGTGGGAGGAAGTGGAAGGTTGCGTGGGAGGAAGTGGAAGGTTGCGTGGGAGGAAGTGGAAGGTTGCGTGGGAGGAAGTGGAAGGTTGCGTGGGAGGAAGTGGAAGGTTGCGATATGAGGGAGGACAGATCGTGGGATAGGAGGATTTTATAGGCTTGGCTTGTCATGGAGCAACGTTCGTGTCGTTGCAGACCTTGCACTTTAGGACCCCATAAGGTTGTCAATGACGATAAAAGAGGACTCTTATAGCGTTATCCATGTTCCATGTGAGACTCATAGCCAACCCAATATACAATATGTGTACCACGTTTACTGTACGAAAATACCTACAGTCGACCTCTCCTTCGCCCATCCAGCACAGTCCATCAGCACCATAGCCGGATCATCGAACCACGCATCACCGACTGCGCCATCGCGCACGCCACCCCTGACCCTCTCAAACATCTGCATCAATCCCTCTTCACCACCATACCACCGATCTAGCCATATCTCGATTGCCCTCCCCTCTATCTTCGCTCTCCGCGTCATCCACCAGAGATCCGCAACACCCCCTTCTACCCTCCTAAACCACCACAGCAACAGCAACATCGCCCGCGGATCTTTCAGCTCCAGCAGACTTCGAAACTCGGGCGTCATGTATATCAAGAAGCGAATGAATGGCATCACAGATTCATGCGTGAGAGTAAACCCCTGCATTTCCTGCACACAGATAAGCGGGACGTAGTAAATGTTGCTCTCGGGGGTCGACGTCGGCGTGATATCGAACAGCTTCGCCAGCCGCGGTGGTATGGAATTGAAGTCGGGGTGGTCTATCCAGGCCGGCCGCTGGAGGTGGTTCATCTGCTTCCCCAGGCGGCAGAACATGCTTTCGGGACGACTGGGATCTGCGATCTTGAAGATGGCGCGCTTGCCCTCGCTGAGCTTCAGCCAATCGAGGTCGTTTGGATCCGCGGGTTTGAGCGGCCATGCGTTTGCGGGGTCAGAAGATTCTACGTAGGCCATGGAGGCGGTGCCGAGGAGGGCGCCCGTAGCCCAGATGGCATCTCGGTACGATGGCGGGATGGGTCGAGAGAGCAGGTTGTTGAAGAGCTTCGTGGCGGTGTTCCAGTGCATAAGTGCCTTTCTCTCGTGCTCGGTAGCGAGGTCAGATGGGGAAGAAGTGGTGAGGTAGACATCGTGAAGTAACGTCAAGCTGAGGACCATGTGCATGAGAAAAGGATGCTGGGTCTGTTTAGTCGTTGCTTCTCGCCAGGTGAAAGGAGCGGTGCACTTACGCTGAATGCTAAGTGAGCAATGCAATCGCGGTATGTGGAGCTCGACTCCTTACTTCCAAGTGTAGCGACCGTCCGCCTCTGAAATCGAGAAACGATTTCCATATCCGCGTCGGTGAAAGACCATGCCGAGTTGGCATCCATATGCGGCAGATTAGCCATGGTCAGACTATCCACCATCCTTCTAGATGCACCATTCAAGGAATGCTGCGCCATGGTAGTAGACATCGTATTGAGCGATACTGGCGGCTTCTCCGGAGCTCCACTGAAATCAAACATAGCTTCCCCACGTATTAGGTCAAACTGGAAGGAACCTTCGGCACTGAGGTCCAAAGAGGGCGTAGAACCATCATAGCCACAAGAAACGCCGTATAACATGCATTTCTTGCATTTCGGTCTGGCTTCGTCGCACTGTGAGGCAAATCAGCAGGCAGACAACTTGGCCAAAGGGGGTAGGCGGCTAACCTTGACTCGTCTAAGCTTGCAATTGCCACAGCCCTTGCGAGATTTCGCATGAGCTTTCCTCTTCCGGGGCTCGTCCGCTTGTACTGCTTGGGTCATGGCTGATAGTCACTGCTGCAACTCTTGTAACGGGAGCGAAATGGTGCCACTAAGGAGCGGCGATCTGGGGTCTAATTGCGTTCGATATTGCCCAAGTCTATTTCGCATACAGACGTTCTATGCGCGCCGCATGCAGGCTTCGAGATAATACTGCGTCCTTTTGTTGAGAAGGTGTGAGGAATAAAAGCGCATGCTGTACAATGAGCATGAGGCCGACATACTGCGCTAGTAAACTGCGCTAACCTTCTGTCGTATTTACGTCTGCAGACCTAGCTAGATCCTGCCGGTCGCTTACCACTTGAGCCCGTCAGCCTCCTTACGAGTACACGCACAGGAACACCAAAATCGTGATTCCACCCACACGACCGTGTGGGGGGTTCCTGTAGTATGAAATTGTTCGCCTGAACAAGCTGATTACTAGAATCACGTTCTTTATCCGCAAAAAGCTGGCGCTGTTGCGATAAAGAGACCAAAAGCCAAGATGCAGAGTTTTCGCTCTGCCAAGACTTGGTCAAAACCTTTCACCCAAACTAAGTACCGCTCAGGCGACTACTACTACTTGTTCAAGCTTAAGGTTTTCCCCTACGAGGTTTTTACTCAAGGTACAAGGCAGCTTGCTAACTCGTACGAGGTCCTACTTCGTACGAGGTAGGGGGAGGAAGACAGTACGGGAGCAGAGCTACAAGGGCGAGGGAGAGAGGGGCAGGACAACAACACCCTCACAGATGAGGGCCGGCTACTATAGGTATCTAGGTGCCTGTAGTAGCAGGTAGACCTATTAAAGGGAGGATGGGCTATGTACAACAAGGCTACTGTGATGGTAGCCAGCCGACAGGCACGAAACGCTTTCTGTAAATATAGCTTAGCACGTCCCCATGCCCCATGGGAGGCTAGAACATTATGTTCCTGGACGTTAATCAATACTACTACTACTACTACTACTACGAGTACACGCAATTGCTCCCACTTGTCCGTGAACTTACAGAAATCCTAATCCAAGAATCTAGTCAAGATACAGTCACACTCTAGAAGAGCACATGCCTTGGAATCACCATTCACCTATGTAGTACCCTCACGTCAGTGCACCGGAGTAGGTGCATACATCGTAGATAGCATACGACTCGCCAGTCCAGCCATCATGAGTATGAACTTGACATAGACACAGAGCACAGAAAAGTACGATGGTCACAAAATTGCGTTGACTCTTTGCATTCCTTTCTACGCAGTACGTTCGCTTCACCAAACCTCTCCCCAAATAGTACATAAGAGAAATAAAGTTTTAGACAGCAGATAATAATAGATAGCGCATACCATGCGTCTATTCCTTACATGATCCATATGAACCCCAACATCCTAACTGTTGAAGCAGGTGCTTCCCGGCATACGGAAGGAGCACGCTAGCCTATATAGGCGGCTTCTCCGCCTACATAGTTGATAACTCTTACACTCAACTTCAGTTCCAACACTAACCCTTTTGAATAAAATAAGCACCTTAGATACCGAACGCCACATCCGAGACCGTCTGGCCGGATTACGAGACGTAGACCTCGCCGACCTTCGTCAGCGCTGTAGCGGTGCCGAGCAGGTTGGCAGCAGGGTCGAAGTTGCCGACAGCGAAGTACGAGTAACCGGCGCAGCTGCTCTGGCCGTCGAGGTACTCTTGCGCGCTCTTGAGGAACTCAGCAGACTCGTCGGCAGAGGCACCAGTGAGACCAAACTCGGTGACCCAGACCTTCTTGCCGGGGTGCTGGCCGGCGGCCTTCTCGAAGTGCGCTTTGAAGGCGTCGAAGCCGGCGGAGGCAGGGCCATACCAGTGGATGTTGATGTCGTCGAACTTGGCCTCGGGGCACTGCTGAACGAACTGGTTGAGGTAGTCGAGACCCTGGCCCGTGTTCTCGCTAGAAGAGACGGAGGGGCCGACGACGGTGGCCTTGCCAGAGAAGGGGTTCATGTGGGTCTTCCAGGCTTCGCAGAGAGCAGCCACACCGAGGTTAGCCTGGGAAGAAATATCGGGCTCGTTGAAACCGAAGACGACCTTAGATCCAGCGTCAATGGCAGCCTGGGCCTTGCCGGCCCATTCACCAGCGTTATCGAGGGTACGGAGGGTAGGGATGAAGTTGCTGGCGAAGCTACCAACGTCACCCTTGGTGTCAGCCTCCCAATTCCATACGAAGCCGAAGTTCTTGCCCTCGAAGGACTTGCAGTCAGCGGCACCATCCCAGCGGTAGGCGAGACCACGTTTACCACCAGCGTATCCAGTGGAAGGAGCGCTGGAAGGGGTGCTGGCAGGAGCTGAGGACGACTCCTTAACGGACGAAACGGGAGCAGCGCTGGAGACAGCCTCCTTGGAAGGAGCCGGAGTGCTGACTGCGGCGACGGAAGTGGGCTTTTCCTGACCCTTGTTCTCGAGACTGCTAGCAAGTACGAAAGAGCTCGGGACAGCGTACCCGGCCTTGGACGAAGAAGATGGAACTGGGGCAGCCGAAGACGGCACAGGAACTGCCGAAGAAGAGACAACGGGAGCAGTGGATGAAGAGGGCTTCTCGGCAGGGGTGGAAGGCTTAGGAGCCTCGTATGCAGGCGGCGCGGATGACGGAGCCTCGGGCGTGGCGGAAGAGGAGGGGGCGGGGGCAGATGAAGAAGCACCACCGGCGGGGACAGTCACGGTGACATAGTTCTTTTCGGTGACATATACAACCTGCCCACACGCGGGCTCGGCGGAAGAGGTAACGTCCTTGATGCCGGCCACGGTGGGTTCAGCGCTACTGGGATATTGGGTCAAGTACACAGTGCGAGTGGTGGTCGACGTGATGGTGTAGTCGGACTCGGTGTAGGTGGTCCTTTCGCCAGCAGGCTTGCTTCTAGTACCGGTGCCCTGAGCAATGGCAGGAGTGGTGCTGTTGACGTTGCCCCAGCCACCAGTAGGGTATGCGTGACCAGCGGTTCCAGCAGAGGGAGTGTAGTGCTTAGAGCTGTGAGCGTGGCCGTGACCATGACCATACTGAGGAATAGCGGCCGCAGCGCCAACGAAGGCGAGCACCGAGAGCTTTCTGTTCGGAGACATATTGATAAGCGCTGAATTCTATGTCGAGATAGTCGCTAATAGACAAGAATGTGAATGGCAGCTTCGAGCGCACGATGTGTTCGGGCCGACCAGGGCTGATGCTTCAAAAGAGAGTGAACGTCTGCGATAGACAAGGAATGCAACGAGCGAGTGCTCAGAGAGTGAACGCAACAGCACCGTGGGATCGTCAGGAGCGTGAAAGGTGCGGGAGCCAGGGGGGCCGGGGACTTTCAACCCTCATATAGCACAGTCGGGCGGGGAGCGAGCTGGGTCTGGACAACCAGCTGGCCGGGATGGCAGCGACCATCCACCAAATGGATCAGACTTTTCGCAAGGTTGCACCAGCCGACGCCACAGCAATCTGGCGGTTAGCTATTCACGGCAAGCGCCCGGCACGGGGAGAAAGACATGCAGCAAACAAACAAAGCCGGCCATTCAGCGCCCCAGTGGGCCTGGGGGATTCACCGACGCTAGACCGACAAAAGTTGGCGACTCAGAGATCGCCATGAAGAAAGCTTGTCGAGACCGTGGCGTTGTGACATTCGCTGTCGCCCAACGCCGCCCGTTTCAGCATCCAGGAACCCGCAGGGGTAGCGGCCAGGGGCAGCGATCGCAACTCCAGCGACGCAGGACGCAGCCGCGCTCCGAGAACATCAAGTGTGAGGGTGCCGACGATGTTGTAATTGGTTATGATGAATAATTTGCGCGGAAAATGACGATTCTTTGTTGTTGTAGCCGGCCTGATCAAGGCGCTCCCTCCCGAGGCGAATTTTAGAGTGATGAACTGACGGACGCCTTGCGCGTGGATCTGGCGGACCCTCTGCTGGTCCTAGCGACTCCTTCCAAGACTCCTTCCAAGCTTCATATCCGTGGCTTAGTGGGCGACGGGCGTCATGTTGCATGTGGAGGTGAGGCTTTGATGTGAAAAAGGATGAGACGAAGCTGAGGAGATCATTGGCAGGGCAAACTTCAAAGCAAGGCTCGGGAACGGGCAGATGATGACGACAAGCAAGGACAGCTTGCAGCGCGCATGTGAGAAAAACACGCAGAGATCCACCCTTTCGAGTGGTGTTGTTGGTTGCACAACCCACGCCGCTCAGCTCTTCCTCCATGACGCCAACAATGCCATTTCCTCGGCGCATCTCATCACTTTTCGTCTGCGCCAAATGGCCAGCTTAACCTCGTCGCCCAGCGGGCGGGAAAATCACACTCATTTCAACAAAAAGGAGTGGGAGCCGTTCTACGTTTGCCGTTAGAGCGCCATACAAATCCGGCAGCTCGTGTCTTCAAACATCTCCGTGCCTTGCTGAGCCACACTTGGTAAACCTGCTTACTCTTTGCCGCACTCCAAATTAAAAATTTTGGGCAGCGCAAAGGCGTCCTTCGAGCGGTGAAAACTCTCCTCCATCTCCACCTTTGAGTCCAGATCGCGCAACTCCACAACATCCCATCACGAACCGATGGCTGATGCCACTCATCTCCACCGCAATCTCCTTATCGATACGACAGGCGAATTGAAGAGCCCCCAATCCACGCGCCGACAAGCCGCGTGTCGCACACGTCAGCACGCCACCGTACAGTTTTCTAGTTCCTGCATAAGCGTGCACAAACTCTGCACAACCTAATGCACGCCGCCTAACCTAGCTGTCTCCTTGCCAAATCTCATCTCACACGACATGGTGCGTGTTGACTCTGTTGAGGACACGAAGTGCTACGCTGGTCCACAATGAAACAGGTAAAAAGGCCAAAAAGCCAGAGTCAAGACCTCGAAATGTAGACCGCGCAGGTGATTGCGATCGCTCGGGACCTGATCGCAGCACGGATGGTGTCGATTGTTATGCTGATGATGTATGTGATGGGGGAGCTTGATCGTCAGCTTCGCGAGACTTGGTTCGGGTCGTGTCGACCCGTAGCGATCATCACTTCCCACTGTTTTGGTGCTTTGTACGATCAACATTGCGTGCTGAGGTTAGGTTATAGTGAAGAACTGTCAGCACTCCACAATTCGTAGCCGAGGGAGTGCTGGCTGTCGTGGGTTGAGGTGTAGCGACGGCTCTCCGCAGCCACAAACATGCAACAGCTGGTGGATGTTTTGAACTGTTGGTGTTTGCATTGATGCAGGGTTGAGGGATAGCTGAAACGACAAACAATGGTTCACGTCCGTCCTAAGTGGTTCTTCAAACCACGTGAAGGACAGAAACCTGACAGGTAAAAAGATGTACTTTGTCTGCTGCGCTGGGCACCCGGCATGCTGTATGGTGGACCCAATGCCATTGCATGTTGCACGATCTGTTGAGGTCCTCGAAAAAGTAAAGCGAGACGCTGGACGAACTGCTGATAATTCTCCTTAGTATCGGACCTACACGTCGGATGCCCTCGGAGGCTACTGGGCAATTTGCACTCGCGCCCTCCAACGCAGGGTATAGTCTCATCTACAGAGACCTGGGCTGTCCACAAGAGGTGTTAGTATACCGTATTCATGCGATGGCAAGAAGTACGCTGACTGTTTTAGCGTCGCAGTCCTTTATATAAAGAACTTGATTAGTGAACAATGATACCTGATGTGCCTTTTGTATGTGCATGAATACAGTATACAACTTTTTGTAAACGCCTTCTAGCATCTAGCAGTAGCCCTTTGGTACTGGCTCCCTATTCCTAATCCCTGAAAACATATTCGACCGCTTCTGGTAGATTCGCCACGGCAGCCGTCGTGGCCGGCGTAATAAAATGTGAATCTCCGCAGAAGACCCGTTAGACCTCAACGGCATAATTGCACGGTGCACACAACACCGCCGGTGTCAATGCTTACTAAAAAGCACAAGCGGTCTTTGTGCCGAAAAAGCCGGTAGCCATGTGTAAAAGGCACCTGCGTGCCTACTGTAGACGATTATCGTCTTACCCAACCGGCGACATCACACTTTCGCTTGAGAACTCCATCCTCCCTTAGGTTTTCTACTTCGGCACCTGGACAACATGGCGGTCGGAAATCTCCTTCTTTCTCTCCTGACCTTCTCCGGTCTCGTCCAGTCTTCTCCTTTATCTCCTCGACAAAACAACGCCTGGGAAAAGCTCCCGCCAACCCCAAAGCTACCCTCTCCCATCAGCACCACCAAGCTCGACATCAACAATGTCAAACTATGGTACCAAGAGTACAACAAGCCCGCCGGCGGCGACCCCATCGTCTTCATCCACGGCGGACTCGGCTACTCTGCCTACTTCGGCGACATCATCGCCTCCGTCATGAAAAACCACTACGTCATCGCCGTTGACCGCCGCGGCCACGGCCGAAGCACGTACAACGCAGACGACGTCTTCACATTCGAGATGTTCGCTCAAGACACGTACGACTTACTCAAAGCCATCGGCGTGACAAAAGCTATGTGGGTAGGCTGGTCCGACGGCGCTGCGACCACGCTTGCCGGCCTGCTCGATCCCACTATCACCGCGTCCATCACCAAAGCCTTTGTGTTCGCTGGCTTCCAGAGCGTAGCGGACAGCAACGCGACGTATGTGGACACGGCTATCTATCCGGAGTTCATATCGCGGTGTAAGTCCGAGTACGCGGAGTTGCAGCCCGCGGGCAATTTCTCGGAGTTTGGCGGGAAGGTGGCGACGTTGGAGGGTACGTTGCCGACTTGGACGGATGAGGATTTGGCGAGGATTGATGGGGCGAAGGTGACTATTTCGGGCGCGGATCACGATGAGGCTGTTAATCTTGCGGTGCCGGAGCATCTCAACAAGGTCATTTGGGGTAGTAAGCTGGTTATGATGACGGGGGTTAGTCATTTTGCGCCTATGCAGGATCCGGTGCAGTTTTCTCGGAGGATTGAGGAGTTCATTGCTGGGTAGTCTATCTGGCGGAAGGGAGAAAAGGCGAAAGGAAAAAAAGATAGGAGATGAGACTTTAATAGCTGAATGGAGAAAGCGGTTGAACAACAATCTAGAAGTACGGCATGTTTCCGCCCCGCCCGCCATCGTCTTACGCCTTCTACTCTTCCATAGCGTATGGTCAGCATCGTGTGCTTGAGTTAGAAACGCGCGAAAAGCGACCGATATTCAAACTATTTCTATCTATACCGTTCGGTTAACAGCTGATGCAGAATGGACATGCCTCGAAACAGCACTTCGCGGTCCCGTACTCCATTTCGACACCCCCCTCTACGCCGTCAACGCCACCCTATTTTAACTCACCTCACACACCAGATCTCCCATCGTCGCGTAATCGCGTCTCCGACACTGTCCAACCTATCCAGACCACCAAAAAAGTCCCCTTACAAAAGAAACCCTAAACCATCCCGCCGCAGATTCGAACCGCCGTTGTTTCCCCTCCAAAAAAGTAGCAAAACTAAAAGCCACTTTGAGGTGCTGGCTCAAAGAACGGAGTTTTTGTTTGATTTGACGGTAGTAAGTTGCGTGAGATAATATATATACGCTCAAATATGAGACCCATACACTTGCCGTGAGTGAAGAGTTATTGAGTGGGGTTCTGCTTGTAAGCCTTTCACTCATAGAGGAGCATTCTAGATATGCATTTCCGTCTTTTCGTTAAGTCTGCATAATCAGGTGTCTTCGTACAATTCGTGAGGAGAAAATCAAAGACCGCTAAAGCCCAGCTGGAACACAACTAAAAGTCCATCAAAAGAGTAGCTATGTACAAGAACTGAATAATGTCAAACAAAACATTTGGGGTCGTACTGGATCCACGAAAATTGTGGAATTTCGACAAGTTCCCCAAGTTTCAAACACTTCGAAAAAAAAAAGTAAGTCGACCTGCGCTGAAGTATCAGACTCTGAGCATTTACCGCGCCGCAGCATCCGCGCGCGCAATTTCCACGCTTGAAAGCCTGTGACTCAAACGCCTTGCCGCACTCATGCACGCACCCATATCGCACGCCTCATACAAGCTGATCGCGTCGTTGCCACCGCAGACTTGGTCGTTGTCACCTGAGCACTTCATCAGACAGCTACCCGCGCCGCGAGCCGACGACGGGGCTCTGTCTTCCGCAACAGCACTGCCGCAATAGCATTGACCTACGCCACCATGTTAGCTTTCGTTCTTCTCGAACCCATCAGAGAAACAGTGGAGGGAGGGAGGCTTACCAGAGTACTCCAGCCCCGCAAACTTCTTCCCCTTCCCCTTGCAAAAATCCACACACTTCTCCACCGTCATATCATCACCGGTCAGGAGCTCTTCATTCAACGTCCTCTCCAGCGCGTTATCCTTCCCGCACCCAATGTACTTAAACCCCTTGTCCGTAACATCCACATACCCCGCCATCTTCGCGCTCAACGCGCTCGTCAACCCAGGTGCATCGCAATTTTTGCTCGCCGCAACAGGCGCCGGACCGTAGGAGACTTCATTGCATCCTGGTAGGGCGTCGAGCACGCCTGTAACAGCCTCGTCGATCATAGACGGCAGCTTACACGCCTTCGTCTCATCGGGGGTGTTAAACGCGCCGAAGACCTTCTCAGGGCAGTTTTCCACGCCGTCGGGGCAGTTATCCAGACCTTTCTGGAGCGCGTCGATGTCCCACCCGTTAACGAAGTCGCCGTGGTACCCGTACCCGGTTGCATCGCCATTCGCAAGGACAAAAGGCTGCTGCGAGCCATACCACTGGTCCTTGAAGCCGCGCGTGTCGTAGTACACCTCCGAGAACAGTGTGGCGAGGTGCACGGGGTGGCTCTTCGGGCACCGCCCGCCGTCGTAGTTGCCCTCTTCGGGGTACGCGACGTGCGATTTGTGGTCGGGCGAGTCGGTGTTTACGCCGTCCCAGCACGAGGGGAAAGTTACCTGCGCGCGGATCTGGTCGCATTTGTTTGTGGGGAGGTGGCGGATGTCGTCGCCGGAGAAGCCGACGCATTTGTAGGAGATGGCGCGCGAGGCGAAGTCGTCGGTTTCGTTACGTTTGGAGGGGTCGCCTGCTAGCATGCGGAAGTCTTTGGGGAAGGCGGTGAGTTTGTCGTTGTCGGGTCCGCCGCGGGTTACTGGTGGAGATTAGAATTGTATCCGAGTGTTTAAGCAGGGAGATGTACGGTAGTAGATGGCCATGCCGCCCATTTGACCGCCATCGGTGTCGCCCACGATGGGCACGTCGAGGAAGCTACCATTTTCGGCTTTGAAATAGAGCTTTGGCGTCCAATAGTTGGAAAGATCTAATCACGTTAGAGAGACGCTGAGCGCCGGGATAATAGAACTTGCGTACCTTGTTTGATATTGCAAGTGGAACACTGAGATGATCTAGCATCTTCATACGTCATGGAGAAGTTGAAGCCAGACCCGCCGGTGATAGTGTGGACATGGCCAGAAGTGGTCCCAGGATTCACAATGGGATCAGCGCGTTGATCGAAAAGACGACTGAAGCCATTAGCACCCAGAAAAAAGACTTACAAACCAGATATTCCCTACGAATAACATTGCACGACGAAGGTGCTGCTAACTGGGGCTGCAAAGAGAGCAGCAAAGCCAAGAAAGTACTGCATACTGCTGAAGGAGCACAAAGATACCGAAGATCTACACACAAATCTGTAAAGAGCGACAAGAAAGCAAAAGTAAAAGAGTGAGCGACTTGAGAAAAGAAGAGAACGACTGAGGTTTCAAACTCGTAAAATGAATGTAATAAACCCAATGGTGAAAGGGAGTGTAGATCGGACTTGCAACAAAGGACTTCGCACAACAACCGGGGCAATGACGCAGTCATAAAGCAAGGCCCCCGCCTGTGCCTCTCCCCTACCTCCACCCCCATTGTTCGAGATAACTAAATTTACCGATAAAGGCTCGTCGCTAAAATGAGCGCACCTGCGGGTTCCTGCATTCCCAAATGGAGGGGTGGAAAACAAACACGCGCCCGCATTGGTGTATCGCAAAGCGCCCTCGTACAGGCGCTCGCTTAGCGACTAGGGAGGGGATGAGCGGACTTATTTCGAAACAGGTGGCTGCGATGACTCTGCGGGCATTGCTGCACGCTGCAGGAGCACTGACAGCGATATGAGAGCGCGCATTCCAAGATGCTTTGTGTGAGGTGAGATTACACCTCTTTCCGGGGCTCCACGCGATAAGGAGACTGCGCGGAATATGTGAGCATCATCTCTTCGGACGTAGATGTGAGGTCGTCGGAGCATGTGTAGATGCCCGACGGTGTGGTCGTGTCGGCGAATTTTTATCTTATCCCTAGCCCAACATGCGGCATGGTGAACGATAGGGCGGTAAGCGTGATCGCCCGCTTCGCCTTGAGCCGCTCGTGTAACCGTGAGGAAGCCCTGCAATTTTTCTCCTGCACTGAGGGTGTTGTAAGCAGCGATTGATTTGTTGGGAGGCTTTATGCTGCGTTTGAGGTGGGTGTTGTACAGCGAAGCTTCTCCCTTGGTAAGTTGATTACCGGTTAATTGCGAGAGAATCCCAGAACCTCAGAGGGCTGGTTCTCTTACATGCAGATGATGGTTGTACAAAGAAAAGATGGACGTTTTCATAAAATATTAATGGTTGTTAGCAGTCGTGCTGGAGTTGCAATTGGGAACAAGCGTACAGGAGAAAGCACAGTTCGAAGTATTTCTTCCTATTATTGACTCCACGCTGGGGAGAGTCTTTCAGCTACTTTCAAGCTATTATCAGCACCATCTCTTCCTTGATCCCTTAGATGCAAGTCTTAAAATCGCTTGCCTTTCGCGTGCGCATGCACGACATGTAAGCTCCAACAGTTCCGGCCTTCTCTTCACCGCAGAACAGATCTGCGTCACTAATAACCAACCGTACAAATACATATAATAATCGAACAACTCGACGTTGGAATTGCAACATATCAGAGCGCTTCTGGAAATCCGACCTAGGTCTAAGTATGGTTCGGTTGGCGCGCCGTTTTCCACCTCACTGCGAAGCCCATCTCTTCTTCTGAGCGTCGTTGGAGTAGGCTCATCTTCAGACCCTAGTAGTCCATAAGCCCTGCTTTCTTCTCTGTCGCTACGAATTTGACTCCACAGAGGTGGCAACAAGTGTCAGATCGAGCTCCTCAATCGGAGCTTCGGTTTCGTCGCGAGGACCGAGTGATCGGGGACCGTACCCTTGCACTACGTCGTCAAGCGCCTGGTCATGCTCGCCATTCGGACCTTCGGTATGGCTGTCCCTTTGGGTTGTGCCGTCCAAGGAAAAAGAGCCCGACCGTCCACGGGAGTTGAAGAAGTTCGAATTTCGGCTGTAATCATTCCACCCTGCAAAAAGGTCGTCGTCTGACGGTGTCTCTGATATCTCGATGATGTTGAGTAGACCCCGCCTGCGCTTAGTCAAAGGAGCAGAAGAGCCATCAGTAGAATCGGAACCCCTCCGGTAGTGCTTTACTGATGGTTTCTCTTCTTCGAGAGGCCGCTTGATTGTCGGTTTTAATTTCTTCTCTTTCTTCAAAGGCATGCCGATCGATCCCTTCAGCTTTAGGGGAATCTTGAACGCCTTCTCTTTTAGCTCAAGGTCCCACCGCCATATGCCGCGTATGCCGTTTTGTCTACTAAGATAGCTTTCCGACGATCTCAGAACTGGCACGTTGGTGTACTCTTGTTTGATTGTATCGTACGATCTGTTATAACAGAGCACCCAGTCCCACCACCGAACCCCACCCGGAACTTGATCAACGGTATTGTCGAATGGACTGATGATCTCGGTGCGGGCCATGATTTCCTCGCCGGTAATGATGCTGCTATGTTCACTCATTATAAGCTCCCATGGCTGGAAATTCGGATGCTTTCCCAGATATGCCTCAGGATACTGGACATCCTTTGGGAGTTGGCAAGGGTGGTAAATCCAGTGGACGCCGTAGTTGTCGTCTTCATATACTTGTGCGACGAGTCCAACCCAAACTTCCATAGCGTCGTCATTTTCGGGTTTGCCTCGGATGAGGACGTACTCGCCCACATTGAAGTCTTCATCCTCTGGAAGTTCTCGTTTCCACAACTCGTGCTCCTCAGTCATGTTCTCGAATCCTTTCCAATCGTTCCTTCGGTGTTGTGAGTAAAGGTGTTGTCAGATTGGAGAAACTAGGTTACTTACAAATATTCAGCGAAAATCTCTCCATTTCGAGGAATGTGCCGGATAGCATGCAAGCCTATGGATCGATCGTATGGTCCTTCGATAGTGAAGAACCGGGCATTCGCTTTAGTGCCTGGGGGTGGATGGTTGACCCAGTATGTCCAATTCTTAGGGTCGATCCCCTGTATGGACCAGTCTAATATTGCATTAGCCAGTGTCCATCCATGGTGAGAGGCAATGTTACCTTTACCAACACTAAATGCAGTCATGTCCTTTTCATCGTCTACCTGCTTATCAGGTAGGACGGCGCCAGTGTATCGCCCAATAAATTTCTGAGACTGGATAGGTTCAGTGGCGAATAAACCATTCCCTGCGCCCCGGATGCTCGACTTTTTGATAACGAGGTGTTTGATAGTTTTCGCTGGCCAGATGTTGGAGCATTTTTCGGTACATTGGCCTCGTCTGCACTTGGCCGGGACACACTCCCGGCCGTACTCGCGACAAACACATCCAGATGTTATCCCGCAAGATTTCTCGCAGAGGCAATACGGGAACCTGTGTCTGCAGTCTTTTGGGCATTTGCATCCTTCTCTGCATGTGGTTAGGTTACTCCTACAGGGGCAGGATCTACCACATGTACCCTCATGGTCGCATGTGAAAATGCCAGATTGCTCCAGTGAATTCTTAATGTTTCGGTAGTCGGGCGATGTGAGGTCGATGGGCATGGCTGAGAAGTGCCCCGGTACAAGTGCAGGTCGCGCAGGTAGCGCGGTAACCTCGGATGGTACCCCTAAGACTCCTTTCGACCTTCCAGCTTAAGGATTGCACGCTGGCACGGGTAGTAATAGACAGCAGTAGAAGATCGCGTTGACTTGGCGGGGGCTGGGACGCGTTCTCGGGAAAAGGTCGGGGGCACCGCCACAGGTTAACGTGACAATGAGGGCCTCAAGTTGCGACACGAATTTGCAGGCATGCGGCCCTTTCTTGGAAAGGACAGACTTTGAAAGGCGGAAGCTCATACAGTGCTTCAATGGCTAGGAGGGTGAATCGGCACAGCGTTGACTGAGACATACAAGTGGGTGATGGGCGTGTGCATGTACCTTGATGCAGGAACGCGAAACCGCGCGAAGCTGCGCGCTAGGAATACACAATGATATCACGTGTCGGAACGTGGATCACCCACCTCAGCTGGGAACGGCTATTTCACTCTCAAGTGTTGACTGAGAGAGCCTGTGCCATTTCGACAGCACTATCCTCGATCTATTCAAAATGTTCAACTTGCAATCTGGGCTCCTTGCCCTCGACACCCTCGAACTCATCGCCGAAGTTGACTTATCGTCGAACTGTGGTTGCGCTTTTTAATGAGAAGAGTTATCTCGCGAGATATATAGTTGCGTATAAGATCTAACATATACAGAACTATAGATTGTAAATATTCAGAAACTGTACTTAAATATTGCATCTGCCCTTATAAACACCTCTAGAGAAGCGCTTGCGTTTGAAGCACATGGTTTGTTGGAGACCCTCGCAATCGGGATTGTAAACATACTTTGTTAAGCAATCAAACTCGTAGGCATCTTTGCGAATGCCTTTACGTCTGTCGGATTAGCAAAGCCATCGGCAGGCGCTTGGTATCCCGCGCGCAAGGAGAACACAACGAGATCGAATCTTCGGACTTCTTTACAATAGCTAGAATATGTTGAGACGTTTGATTTGGCGGTGCCCTCCCTCCCCTTGTATTGGACATGCCGTATCTTACATTGTTATACAAGTACACAGCCCAGAATGGCTCGGTCGAGAATCGACATGCACGGAGTATCTATGATGATTTCGTTGAACCAGGCGACTCTGTCAAAGTGCCTTCGGGGGCGTCAGGATCGCTTTTCGTATTGGAGTTTGGATGGAAGTGCGCCGAGCGCGGCGAGCTGGAACCGTCGTCCCAAAATTCAACATCTCCTTCGGCGCCTAGGGCACCCCTCTTCACAAGGTCGCCCTTCTCGCGCATAATGTCTTCTAGGGTCACGGCTTTGTCGGAGAATATCTACCAGAAGTCAGCGACTACCCTTAAGCAATCGTAAGCTGTGCCTACCTTCATATGGTCGCTGATTAGGTGCCTGTTCTTGCAACCAGGACACGATATCAGAACCGTGCCGTGGTGGTACCCCTGTTGGGACACACGGTGGGACGAGCGCGTGCTACAGGCTTTGCAGGTGAAAGTGAGCTCATAGGCGGGCACTTGGTCGCGGTCCAGGCGTGACGGCGGGGCCTGCGTCGTCGTGCCGGGAGAGTTGCTTGATGATGTCGATTCGAATCGTATGCCAGTCCGAGGCAGGCGCTGTCCCGCAATATTGGGCAACAACGGGCGCGTCGACGTTCGCGGTGGATGGAAAAGTCGCTTGGGCATCGGAATGCATTCCGGCATCTGCGCAACTCGGGGCGCCCATGGCCGCGCAAGGCAGCGCAGCAGTGATGATGGAGCAGGCGGCATCGTGTGGATAATGGCGTAGATAATGGCCTGTGTTGGACGTACAAGATGGAGGAGGACTGCAACTGCACGGCTTGATGGGGCAAAAGTCCAAGCTGAGGAGGGCTCTCACACTCGGGGGCGCTCGGACCGACTTCGTCATCTGGTTGCGGCGGATGGGAGATCCCCGCAGAGCCTACCTACTTAGTATACCTACCTACCTTAGCCTCCCACCTTCATTCACGCTCACTCTCACGCGCCTCACTCTGCGCAGGTCCCTCCCTGCTCCTCAACCACACCGCGCCTGCGCAGGTCCCCTCTTATCCGCCCCACACACCGCGCCTACCCAGGTACCGTCCCTGTTCACGAGCCCCAGCAACGGTGCAGTGATCAATTCACGCACCCATCACCAGGGCAACCTCTACACGCGCCAGCGTGACCGCCAGGCACAGACTGCCCAAGTGTAAAGAGCAGACGGAGAGTAAAAGTCGGAGGCATGATTGCGGGACGGGGACGCCAGCGGATACGCCCGCCACGACGAGTAAGTTGTCACCCTTCACCATTCTCTAACACATACAACTGCCTGCTTCACCCTCACCCGTGACCCCGCCCCAGGCCTCGGCCAGCAGCATGTCGTACGGCATCAAACCCACAATGAAGATTCCTAACCGTTACAAGGGCCTCCACGGCGACGAGGTCGACTTCGACAACACGTGGGTGACCATCGAGGCTGCCTTTCGCGAAATCCACACCAAGAATGCCTCGCGCCTGTCGTACGAGGAGCTGTACCGCCACGCCTATAGGATAGTGCTGAAGAAAAAGGGCGAGCAGCTGTACAAGAACGTGCACGATTTCGAGAAGCGCTGGCTTAGTAGCGAGGTCCGCGGCGATCTGCAGCAATTGCTGTCACCAAGTCTACTTGCGGACCCGCAGAGCGTGGCCAGCACGACGGCCAACGAGCGACGAGTCTCCGGCGAGAAGTTCCTCAAAGGCCTCAAGCAGGCGTGGGGCGACCACCAAGTATGCATGAGCATGCTGGCTGATGTGCTGATGTACATGGTGAGTGCGCCGTCTTTTCCCCTTCTAATAATTCGATGGCTAATGCGGAACGGAATAAGGATCGCGTCTATTGCCAGGACCACCGTCGTCCTTCCATCTACACCGCCGCCATGTTCTTGTTCCGAGACGAGATCTTAAAGTCCCCGCTGTCTCCCGGTGACGAACGCGACCTTCTTGGACTCCTCAACCATGTTATCCTCGAGCAAATCCAGATGGAACGCGATGGCGACGTGATTGACAAGCATCTTATCAAGTCCTGCGTGCATATGCTTGACGGACTGTATGCCGACGACCTGGAGTCAGAAGATCAGCGTCTATACCATGTCTCGTTCGAGAAAGCGTACTTAGAGACCAGCCGGACTTTCTACCACGCTGAATCAGAGCTCATGCTGCAGGAGTCAGACGCTGGCGCTTACTGCAAGCGCGCAAAGAAGCGGATACACGAAGAAGAAGACCGATGTCGGGCCACACTGATGGAGTCGACCACGTTCAAGATCCGCGAGGTAGTAGAAGCGGAACTCATTGAAGGCCGCATCCACGATCTGGTCACCATGGACAGCGGTGTCCATTTCATGATCGACAACGACAGGATGGATGAGCTAAACCTAATCTACGATCTGAACGCACGCGTCGACGATAGAAAGTCTGAAGTGACCCGGGCCATTCAGAGGCGCATCATGGCCATGGGCATCGAGATCAACAACGAAGCGCTTGCAGCGTCGCAAGCGCCTGCCCCAGCGCCGCCACCCAATGCGGAAGGTGGAGATAAATCGCGGCTAACACAAGAAAAGAACGTGAATATGCAGACCGTTGCTGCCATTAAATGGGTCGACGACGTTCTTGCCCTCAAAGACAAATTCGATAAGATCTGGCGGGAATCATTCGAGTCGGATAGTCTACTGGACACGGCTATGTTTAACAGTTTCCGCGACTTCATCAATTCCACGTCTTTCCCCCGCGCTTCTGAATACATCTCGCTCTTCATCGACGACAACATGAAGAAGGGAATCAAGGGAAAGACTGACAATGAAATTGACCAGGTGCTGGACAAAGCCATCACGCTGATCAAGTACGTGCAGGACAAGGATTTGTTTGAGCGTTACTACAAGAAACACTTGTGTAAACGTCTGATAATGAACAAGTCAGTGTCGAACGAGGTGGAGAAACAGATGGTTGAGAAGATGAAGCAGGAACTCGGACCTAGCTTCACCTCCAAACTCGATGCAATGTTCAAGGACATGTCCATTTCTCACGACCTTACAAACGGGTACAAGAACCACGTCCAGGGCCTGGGCGACCGCGATCCGAACAGGATAGACCTTTCCATCAACGTCTTAACAAAGACGACCTGGCCATTAGAGTCTCTCGGTGGTTCGGGCGATGGCCATGAAGACAATCGGCCCCAGTGCAATTTCCCAGCGGCCGTGGACAAAGTCAAGCGCGGATTTGAGCAGTACTATGCCGAGAAGCATTCCGGACGGCAGCTCACCTGGCTTCCAAACATGGGATCAGCAGACATCAAAGCTGTGTTCCCCAAGGTTCCTCATAAGGGCGGAATATTAAAAGAGCGTCGGCACGAGCTCAACGTGTCAACCTACGCCATGGTCATCCTTCTGCTGTTCAACGAGCTTCCTGCTGACCAAAGCTTGACCTTCGAAGAGATTCAAGCGCAAACAAACATTCCTAAGCTTGATCTGAAGCGCAATCTGCAGTCGCTGGCTGTCGCTCCTCGAACGCGCATCTTGATCAAGGAGCCTATGTCCAAGGAAGTAAAACCGGACGACAAATTCTACTTCAACGAAGGCTTCAAGGGGAGCTTCGTGAAGATCAAGGTCGGTGTCGTCGCTACCGGGAACAAGGTTGAGAGCGATCAGCAGCGGAAGGAGACGGAGGAGCGGAACGACAAGGACCGCGAATACGTCACCGAGGCTGCTCTTGTCCGTATCATGAAGTATGTCTAGCACCGGTGTAGAGCATGTACAGTCGCTAATCATTTGACAGGCAACGCCAGGTGTTTGCGCATCAACAGCTCATCCTCGAGACGATCAACATGCTCGCCTCCCGGTTCAAGCCTGAGGTCAGCATGATCAAGCGGAAAATCGAATCGCTCATTGAGCGCGAGTATCTCGAGCGCGTCGAAGGATCGTCGGATGATTACCGGTATCTAGCGTAGTCGAGCGATACTGGTTGGTGTTATCTGGGAGGGTTTGATTTGTATCGTTTATCATCTACTGCATGCGTGCATAGGGACGTGGCGCCTGGTGTCTATGAGGTTCAAATAGCCGGCTCTCCTATGGTAGCGAGGTGGCTGGGCTTTGCTTGGAGTGTCTAGCTACTGCATTGCTGGCGCTCAGGCGTTATAGTAGGAGGAAATTGGAAGGTATGATTAGGATCCTGTGGAGGATGGAGAATGCTTATAGCATGGGCAAGTACGGTGAGGCAATGCTCCGTGAGCACTTCCTTGGCATTGGAGAACGGAGGGAATAGGAACCATCAGACTTGACGTTGCTTCCAAGAATGTTACGCGAGGGAAGAGTCGTGACAGGATCATAATTTCGCAAGACTATAAACATGCAAATCTAACCAGGGCAGCTCGCCCCCTCTATGCACCCCGCTGTCCAGCCCACTCTAAAATTCAACGCAAATCTGCACCAAACTACATATCCCCACCACTCTACGCAGAAATCAACACCTCCCCCTCCCCTCACGCACGCTTCAACCCATTCTCCTCCGGCCGAAACCACTCCCTCAGCAAATCCCCCAACACCTCATTCGCCGCCTTCTTCGCCTCCTCGCTACTCGTCCCCACACACTCAATATACAGCTTAATCTTCGGCTCCGTCCCCGACCCCCTTACCGTGAACCGCGCCGTCTCCCCCATCTCGCACGTAATCATCTGCGCGCTCCTATCCACCGGTAACTCCGGGGCGTGGTCTTCACGCGTAGAAGCGGAGTCGTACCCCGTGGTGAGATTGCGCCAGCGCGTTATCTTGCGGGAGCCTAATTGCGTAGGGTACGGGGCGGGGGCACCGAGGGCGCGGATAGCGGTGAACACCTTCGTCGTGGTCGCGCTAGAGGGGGAAACGAGATATGTATTCGCGTCCTCGAAGAATCCTAATTTCTCGTAGAGTCTTTGTAGCTGGGTGTATGGGGTAAGGTTTTGAGAGGACCAGTAAGAAGTGGCGGTTAAGAAAACGGCGGCTGCGGAAATGGAGTCTTTATCGTGCACGGTCTGCGGGATCATGTACCCGAGGGCTTCTTCGAAGGCGAAGAGCACGGTGTAGCCAGAGTGCGAGAGGTCGCGCGCGGTGTTGCCGAGCCATTTGAAGCCGGTGAGGGTTTCGCTGTAGTGGATGCCTTCGCGCTCCGCGAGGGCGGACAGCATGCGGGAGGAGACGGTTGAGGCGAGCATGGCGAGTTGGCCCCGCGGGGTGGAGGGAGGCGTGCGCGAGAGGAGGTAGGAGGCGAGGAGGATGCCGAGCTGGTTTCCGGTGAAGATGTGCCATTTTCCGTTGACCTTTTCGGCGGCGGCGAGGCGGTCGGCGTCGGGGTCGCTGGCGAGGATGAGCGGGATCGAGGAGGCGTCCGCGGTGGCGATAGCGAGGTCCAGGGCGCCTTTTTCCTCGGGGTTGGGGAACTTGACGGTGGGGAAGTCGGGGTCGGGCTGCGCTTGTGAGGCAACGACGACCATTTGTGAGGCGATTCCGAGGTCTTCGACGCAGCGTTGCATAGCGCGGAGGCCGACGCCGTGCATAGGCGTGTATACGAATCTGAGGTTCGGGTCCATCTTGACGGGGGCATGGTCTTCTGGGTGGGCGGCGTACTGGATGGCTTTGTGGTAGCGGTCGCGGACGAGGCCGAGGGAACCTTCGACCAGGAGGCTGGGCTCATCGATGACAGACGTATCCCAGCTCACGGGCTCGAGATTCTCTAGGATAGCCTTTGCGATGCCAGCATCGTGTGGGGGAATGATCTGGCAGCCGTTCTCCCAGTACACCTTGTACCCATTGTCGCGCGCAGGATTATGGCTCGCCGTGACCATGACGCCCGCGACAGCACCGAGCTCCCTCACGCCAAACGGCACGAGCGGCGTATGGCTGGGCGTCTCATACCACCAGACCTTGAAGCCCTTTGCGACGAAGGCGACGGCGGCGAGCTTTGCGAACTTCTCCGAGTTGTGGCGAGCATCGCGGCCGATGACGACGCCGCGCTTCTTTGCATCTTTTTCTGTGTCCAGGAGATATGCAGCGAGGCCCTGCGAGGCTTGGATCACGGTGAGGGAGTTCATGCACGCGAAGCCCGCCTGCATGGGTCCGCGCAGACCCGCGGTGCCAAAGGCGATGCGCGGGCGGAGGCGACGCTCCAGCTCGGCGGCATCGCCTTGGACGAGGGCTCTGTAGATTTCATCACGCGTGAATTTGTCCTTGTCCAGGCGCAGCCATTCCTCTGCTAACTCTTTGAGATCGGGTGATACGCCCATAGTGGCCTCTGGAGTTTTACAACACGTTTGCTTGGTGGTATATCGGACGGGTGTTTCGAGGGTTCATGCAGAGTAGAGGGAGGTTCAAGGGGAGGATTTATGCCCTTTTCTACGTCACGCTATTGTGGTGAGGCTCCAAAACCTTACGGGCCAAGTGACTGTTGTGGGCAGTCGGTGATGGTTCGGGTCGGTCGGAGGGCGCCGCCACGCATTGATTACCGAACTGTGGAATAGGCAGCTGCCACCGGTTTGTCAGTGTCTAGAATGTGGGTGTGACAGCGTCCACGATGGGAGGGTTGCAAGATGCTCGAGGCTGCTGCGATGTCTCAGGTTCAACGGTTTACACGTGGGGCTGGCCTGAGGTGTGAGCGTTTGTGTGGCCCAAGCTTCAAACGGTGGGATGATCTGTCTCCCGAGATTCCGTTCAACTCCACACGAAGAGGAAGAGGAGGAGTCGTGTCTTTACTGATAGGTGCAAGCGATGCGTTGATCCTCTTGTCCTTTGCTCCTTCCAGCTCCTGCGCATGCTCTGAAGGAGCTCCCGTACACACACCAATTTGACTTCCTCCAAGTGCAGCGAATATGGCCGCGCAGGCACGCAAGACTCAGATACTGAGCCGGCGAGAGATTGAGGGCCTGATCGCCGAGGGACGCCACATTGTGATGGTAGACCAGAAGGTGTTGAAGGTGGACGCCTGGCTGCCATATCACCCGGGCGGTGACAAGGCCATCAAGCACATGGTGGGCCGCGATGCCACCGACGAGGTGCAGCGGTAAGTCTGTCTACACACGCGCAATGGCTCACTACTAATGTCTCGGTCGCAGCTTCCACTCGGCGCAGACACTCGAGCTCACCAATCGCTACCAAATTGGCCGCATCGAGGGCCACTGGCTCAACTTCGTACCGCCGATCCAGGGAGGCAAGTTCAGGACGCGGGAAGAACTGGACAAAATCTCAGAGGAGGAGTACCTGGAGTCGTGCTCTTCGGAGCAAGAGTCGGCCAGCGCTGCCTCGTCGGCTGCCCAGAGCCCCATCTTCGAGCCTGCAGACCAGCCCGCCTCTGGCCTCCGCAAGCGCCATGTGTCGCCCTCGTCGTCGTCGTCGTCGTCGTCGTCGTCGTCGTCGTCGTCCATGTCATCCGTCGAGCTGGAGCAACCCGCACCACGCACAAAAATGACTGTGTTGGACGCGCGAACCCAGGAAGAGCTGGACTTTGACAAAGCCAAGTATCCGTCGCTGGACCCGCAGACCCAGGACAACATCGTCCAGAAGTACAGGCAGCTGCAGGAGCGCATAGAAGCAGAGGGACTCTACCAGTGCCACTACTGGACGGGCTACGGTCCCGAGTTCCTCCGCTACGCCATTGCCCTGGCCCTGTTCATCACATGCCTCCGCACTGGGTGGTACATTACCGCCGCATTCCCGCTCGGCTTCCTGTGGCATCAGCTCGTCTTCACAGTGCACGACGCCGCTCATATGGGTGTGACCCACAACTTCTACGTCGACTCGGTCCTGGCCATGACCCTCGCCAGCTACTGCGGTGGTCTCAGCGCCTGCTGGTGGAAGCAGAGCCACAACGTGCACCATCTCGTGACGAATTCGCCCGAGCATGACCCCGATATCGAGTACCTTCCCTTCTTCGCCATTACCCACCGCTTTTTCGAGAATCTCACCTCCTCCTATTACGAGTTTACCATGAAGTACGACGCCATTGCCAAGTTCATGATCCGAATCCAGCATTTCACCTACTACCCCATCATGATGGTCGCGCGCTTCAACCTCTACCGCCTCAGCTACAGCTACATTCTGCTCGGCCAAGGACCCAAGAAAGGCCAGGCGTGGTGGTTCCGCTACTTCGAACTCGCCGGCCAGGTTTTCTTCTGGACCTGGTACGGCTACGGCGTCGTCTACAAAACGATCCCTGGAGGCTGGAACCGTTTCCTCTTCGTTCTGCTTACCCATGCCATCCCCTCGCCCCTGCACGTCCAAATTACTCTGAGCCACTTTGCCATGAGCACGACGGACATGGGCGTCACCGAGTCATTCCCGCAGAAGATGCTGCGAACTACCATGGACGTAGACTGCCCGCAGTGGCTGGATTTCTTCCATGGCGGTCTCCAGTTCCAAGCGATCCATCACCTGTACCCACGCATTCCGCGACACAACCTGCGGCGGACACAAAAGTTGGTCCAAGAGTTTTGCAACGAGGTGGATATACCCTATGCTTTGTACGGTTTTGTAGACGGGAACAAGGCGGTGCTGGGAAAGATGGCCGATGTAGCGCGGCAGGCGGCTATTCTTGCCGAGTGCCAGAAGACTATTGTCGTTGGCGAGTTTTCGCATTAGATGAGCGTTAGGTGTTAGACTGCATGGCGTTTAGATATTGAACGGATAGATGCAATGGGTTAAAATGAAGTAGATACGACTACAAGCTTCGTGTTTACCTCCCTATACTTTGGCCCGCCACCAATTTCTCCTCCTCCTCCTCCTCCTCCTCCTCACCTCTTCCCCAACAACCCACCCATGAACACACCTCTCTTCTCCCTCCCCCTCCTCCCTATTCCTATCCCCTCCTTCAACCCCCGCCTCATGCACCTCCCAAGCAACCTCCTCCAGCGTCCCACCCCCAAGCAACTCTATCTCCCACTCCCTCGGCTTCCCCGGCCACCTGGATACGCGCCACCCAATCCACCTCTCCAGGCCTTCTGCGTTAAGCAGCCCCGCGAGGTAAAATTCCCGCAGCGCCTCGCGGAGTGGCATGATATCCTGCGTAGCGTGTGTGCGCTCGCGCTGGAGGAAAGCGGCAATGTCAGAGAGGAGCAGGCCGCGGTGGAGGAGGGCGAAGACGTACTGCTCGAAGGCGCGGTGGGAGGGGTTGGTGTGGGGGGAGAGGAGGGTGGGGAAGGTGTGGCGGAGGGCGGGGAGGCAGAGAGTTATGTCAGGGTGTTGGGATTGGTGTTGCATCTTGACGGGTTGTGTAGTCATTCGGATCTTCAATGCGTGTAGGAGATGTTAAAGATTGTATGAGGAGGGCTGGTAGAGGGGTGAGCCGAGTGTGGGTAGAGGGAAGGGAGGGGTGAGTGGAGGGCTGGTGGAGAGAGTGGTGGTGTAGATGAAGGGGACGATTGTGAACACGGTTATGAAGTCAGCGCAGTGTCATGGGTGCGGTTCACGCACACGCATATTCATCAGGCCGACTACACGTCTGCGGCAGGGAAGCAGGGTAGAACCACAACTGTCAGCATGGCGCTCCCCTTTTCCTCCCCACGCAGCAAACTGATCTCGTTCAGCGAGATCCACCTAAACCATCTAGCTCACCATGGAGCAAACAGAGAAATACCTCAATGCAAAAGAAACCAAATTCCTCGCACAGACTGTGAAGTTGTCCAGCACCACCGCAACACTAGCACGGCATCGCGTGTCGAGCAGCCATCTGCTGCTCGTGGCGCGACAAAAAGCTTTCCCGAATACTAGACAGCGACAGCAACGAGCGCGACCGTGAGCTGGAGATCTTCCTCTTCCGAGAGATACGCACGGGTGTGTCACCGCAAGCGTTCGCCCAGCGCCTATCGTGGGAAGGGAAATACAACGATAGGCGTAAATACCCTGCGGCGTAAACGTACATGTACAAAAAGAAGAAGACGTTGACAGAAGCGCAGGTCTAGGCCCACATGTACTGGCGACTGGCGACTGGCGAGGTGGCCGTGGTTGCCGGCGCAATGGGAGGTTGAGGAGTTGGTGAGTGGATGACGCTGGAGGAGATGGCGTGGAACTTGCACGAGGTAAGTGCGGGTACAAAGATGAAGTTGGATACTGGTGGACCAATGGCGGGGTGGACGTGTGATCGTGGAGAGATGGTGGCTGAAGATTGCTGCCTGGGCTGGAATATCTGTTTGTGAGCCTAGCAGTGTGTTGGCAGTGGAGGGGTTTCAGGAGGGGTCGATATAGTGTGCCGTCAGCGCAACGGGAAGAAAGTGTTGTATGAGTATGCTTTTGGTGGGAGTTTCTGGAGAACGGGATATCCGTTTAATGGAAGGGCGTGCTGTCAGAGAACAACCACATAAGAGCACGCTCATGGAATACACTACACATACTATTAGCATGGGAACAGCACAGTAGCAACCCTTAGAGGCGCCCAATCGCAATGCACTTCCAAACCCCCCATCTACGGCAGCCCCATAAACAACTCCAACATCCTCCCATAATCCGGCGTGCCCAGCCCCGTCACCGGATCCCACCCCTTCGACGCCGCAAACCCCTCAGTTCCGCACCCAGGATTCGTCCCATTCGTGATATCATTCAAGACCCCCGGATTCGCATAAAGCACAGGGTTTATGAACCCAACAGGGCCCTTGCCAGCTTTAATCCGCTCCTCGTTAATGAGGTTGATGATGGCGGCGAAGATCGGGGCGGACGCGGAGGTCCCGCCTGTGAGGCGGAGATCGCCGTTGTACACGGCGGCTGTGTTGTCGCCGTTGGCGGAGACGTCGGGGATGCCGCGGCCGTTGCGGTTGTAGAGCCCGGTGGAGTTTTGGTAGTTGCCCTGTTTGCTTGTCAATCTTATCCTCACCCTATCTTGTCAAAATTAAATTAAATGCTTAAACGGGGACTCACGTCATAGTAATACGCATACGGCGGCTCCTCCACTTCAAAGTATCCCGCAACATGACTAGCCTGATACTCCGGAATAGAAAACACATTCGAAAACCCACCACCCGATGAGTACGGGAAGTAGTAAGGATCGCCAGCGAGATCGTTTGCGGCGCTCTCGGGGTCGTAGACGGTGTTTCCGGGGTACACTTTTGTAGCGCCGACGCTGGTTATCCAGGGGCAGGTGTTTGGGTGGGCGGGAGTGAAGACGGTGCCGTTGCGGAGACAGCCATTGGGGGAGGAGGGATTGGGGAGGTCGCCGACGCCGGAGTCGCCGCTGGATACGAAGACTGAGACGCCTTGGAGGCCGAGTTTGAGCCATTCGTCGCACTGTCCGGGTCTGTTAGCACGAGCTTTGAGAACGCGGTGGAGGGCGTACCTGGCGCTTTTGGTAGTTTGCAGGGAGGTCGGCTTCTTTCTTCATGTAGGAGATGGAGATGATGTTGGTCGGCTGGCAGCACAAAAGTTAGTTCGTGTCCATAGAAGGTCTGCACGTTGTATGCCTGACATACCTTATACACACCGCACATACGCTCACCCTTGTACCCACCATCCCTCTCATTCGGGTACACGGGATCATAGTCAGGATTATCCCCCTTCTCGCCGTATGCCTCATAATTGCAATACGACCCGTCAATAGCATCAAGAAACGTATTGAACAAGCCGCCCTCAAGCCACTGCTCTGACGACCAATACTCGTCGTCGACCTGGTATATTTCCGTCTTCTGCGGGTACACAAGAGGGATAGCCAGCTCCAGATCCAAACTAGCTTCCGACCCGGCATGTAATATGTCCACGGGCGCGATGCCGCCGTTGATGGAGTTCAGAGTCGGAGCTGTGCCGTTGGCAATGTAGGGTGTGAAGTTCGAGAAGAACATGTCGAGGTCTTCCTGTGCGTAGGCGCTGGAGAGGAGGAAGATGCCCATTGTGTTGTTGGGACTGACCTCGGCGTTTGGGTCGGGGAAGGGGATGTTATAGAGCGCGCGGATGCAGTCGTGGGTTATCATCTGGTCGCAGGTGTCGAGAGAGCTGGAGTTTTGTTGGAGAGTCATATCGGGCATGAACGTTTGGCGGCGAGCATGGAGAGAGGCGGCGCGTCGGTTCAATGACTTCTTGTCGCTGCTGGTACTAGAACTTGTATAAGCACCTTTTTTTTGGACGGATGGAGGAAGGATGGCAAACTTACCTTGCACGCTTCAAGTGAATACCCTTCACTCCCGGCGTCACATAATCAATGTGCTCCTGCAAGTGTTTCGGCAAATAATACTCGTCGCAGCCCACCATCATCTGCTCTTCATCCTGCTGCACGAAATACTTCGTCATCAATAGCTTCTCAGCTTCTTCGACCGTAGCATCAAATGCCAGCCACGCCTTGTTGTCAGACTGGGCGATGCGCTCCCTCGTAATACCGCCAGAGGAATTCAACCATGCAGAAACCGCGTCCACGGTGTCATCCGATGGTGCGAAAGCAGCAGTAACTTCTTCTTGAGTCCAGTGCTTACCATAGCGCTCTGACAGAGGATGGGAAACTTCCATGAGCCATTTCTCTTGAACCTCCCGCGTGACATCCGGGTTGGATTTCAATCCGATTCTCATGGGTAGGAGAGCATGAGCTTCCATGCGGCGGAATCGCTCTATTGGGATGGTTCGCCTTTCGTGAGTGACATGGTCGTCAAGAACGGCTCTTGCGGTTGTAGCAAATACTGCAATGGCGAAATGTACAGTGTCGAACCTCATGTTGAGTGATGCCACCAAACGGGAGGAAATAAAACAGAAAGATCGGACACCCGATTGATTTGTGTCATTGTAAAAATACTGCTTTCCGAAGTGTTTATGCTATTGTCAGCGATATGCCTTTGCGACTGCCTTACGCGGTGTTCTACAACGAAGGATGCGCTAGTGCGTAAACATGTGGAGCGTAAGCTTACCCTTAGATGGAGACGATTTAGCTTGATGTACTAGAAAATAACGTCCGAAATAATCGCCCTAGAAAATCTATCCCAAGGCCGTGCAGGTGTAGTCACGTGTACTTCGGTAAACTTTGAAATCCGCTTATCGTGAGCTGTGACCATTTGCTCCTTTGGGTTATCTGAGGTCAACTATTGCGACCTTCCCTAGAAAATTTAGCATCTTCTCATTTTTTTTTTCGTCTAAAAGATCTTCTTACCTATCTGCAATTTCGTGTGGATCGAAGCCTGCCTGGGTTAGGGTACGAACTGTTTCCGCATTCCCACAGGGCATCCAGATGTCCATTGAATTGGCTTGAAGCGGGGGTTTTGTGCTCCCGGATTGCGATTATGGACAGCGGAGTTTAATTTGTATCTGCCGGTAGTCACGGGACAAGACAGCGTGCTGAGATGGGGTGTAAAAGACTGATCTTCAACTTTAAGTAGGAGAACTAACCCTCGAAGCCGTACACCATTTTCACTCGCAGCTCTTCGCCCTCGCCATTCGTCACCCATGCGCGTCTCGTATGTCTACACTCCCCATCGACCATTTCAACCCCCAGATATGTTTCGCATCCGACTTGCCATTGGCTGCCTTGCGTTCAGCGTGGAAGCGCTTCCTTTCGCTGTCACCTTCAATCCATTCGCCGTCGCTGATTCCCAAGCTCTTTGCTTTGGCCGCATCGACTCACCGACTGCGACCCTGAACATCCCCATAGAAGGATCCTCATTGCTCCGCCATTTCCAGTCTAGCACGTACTTTTCTATTATGCCCGGGATCTTCCCAACGGTGACAGATTGCGCGGCCTCGATGTTCTGCGCGTCTGGTTGTGAAATGGTTTGGTGGATAGACGCTGCCGAGGCTACTTCACAGATGAGGAGGCCGACGCCTTGGATTGCGAGGATGGAGGTTAAGTCGTTTGAATAAGCCTTATCGAGCTTCCATTTGCATCCTAACGATTGCAGTGTCTTAGATGAAGGAGCAGCCATGTCGGATGTCCGCACGTTGTGGAGAGTATGTATATGTGATCAAGTTGCTCGCGGACCCGCCATGGTGGACGTAGACCACGTGGCCGTTTGGGTCGATGTCGTCATAACTTCCAGTGCGAACAGACGGCAACTCTAACCACAATAATTTCATAGGTACCTTTCTTGTGGGTTTTCTTCATCTTGAACCTTTGCAAAACCCCTAAAGGCGATGCACTGAGTTGGTTAGATGATCTTCTCCCTCGAGTTCCGTCCATCGGACTGAGAATCAATGAAAAAGAAAGGGGGAGTCGAATCCCCTGGTCGTGGAAGTTGTCGCCACATTCGCCGGAGCGGAAACGACATGGACACCAATGATGTACGGATGTTGGATTTGACGGAGACCTTAGGTCTGGTATCCGATTTCGAAGAGTGGGCTATCAAGACTTTCACTCACGGCAGTGGCGAGAGATGTCCGGCACATGGCTGGTTTGCCTGTACAAGAATATCATCACCGCCAGAGCCGCGATAGAAATAATTGACTCCAGTTCTTCCCACCGTTGCTAATGCGCACAAGCTTCAGTGGAGCATAGGCTCGCTCCATGCCTCCGAGCGGTTAGTAAAACTGAACGGGCGACAGCAAAAGACCTGCCAGGGATCCGAAGACAGCGGCGAGCGTCAGCACGAAGGCTGCCCAATATTTTAGGGTCAGACGGCGCCGCTGCATGGCGTGGACCTGTACGCGCATGTCCCTATCTCGGTAGGACTTTCACTGTCAGGGTATAAGCATACCGTGTAATCACCGCACATGCCTGACCGGTACTCTCCAGTTTCATGCCGAAATACTGCCTCGGGCCTTGCAGCCTGTCAGAGCCTCCTCTAGAGGGCTCAATATCTGTAGGCATCTTCCATACGTGATGTGGCAGCCAGGTCGCACGCAGGCGAGGTACATTGAGCTCTGAGTCGAACCGAGACCTTTCATGGTGGGTCCAAAAAAGGTGACCGCTCTCTCAACCCGAATCCGATGGAGAAAGCAGAGATCGACACCTGTTACAAGTCAGTAAGAACGACGTGCATGACTCCCAAGAAACTTACTATCTCTGCCGCACGCAGTTTCGAAGTACACGGCAGCGAGCAAATTCATCGACCTCCTGGGGTGCGAGATCGAGGAAAAGCTCTTTGATGCGCAGCATCGAACGCCCGAGTACCCTCTGCAGTCCAGCCAGAACCCAATGACGACAGACCTACATTCTATAGGCCTTCGTCGGTACAGAATCCTCTCCACATAACAAAAAAATAATCCAAAACAGGTGTGCGCTGTAGTGGATGGTAGAGGTGTGGAAGAGAAAGCAAGGCGGGGACGGAGGGGTTTTTATGAGTGAGGCTTCGGCGCACAGACCTTGCGACAAGCGAGCTAGTACAGGTGAAGGCGGCGGTAGGCAGGTTGCGGTGAAAGTGAGGTGTTGGCACATGAGCACGGCACAGATGCATACGTCCCTGGACACTAAGTCTGTGTCAATTCAAGTTATGGGGGGG